>APFE030892890.1:48008-62789 GCA_000404065.3 Pinus taeda
ATCATCTATGTGAGGAAGGGGATAACGATTTTTTATTGTTATCTTATTCAGTGCTCGATAGTCAATGCACATTCTCCACGAGCCATCTTTCTTTCTCACCAAAATGATTGGTGATCCACATGGTGATGTGCTAGGCCTGATGAACCCCTTCTCCAGCAACTCCTGCACTTTCTTCTTGATTTCAGCATTCTCTAAAGCAGACAACCTGTACATTTCAATGTTAGGCAATGGAACATGTCGCTGCAAAATAATATCATGTACTATTTCCTTTTTGGGTGGCAGACCTTTAGGTTCCTGAAACAGGACATCATACTCTGAAACAATCTTTTCTATATCAGCTTGCTGCTTAGTATTACAGCCCTCAAATAAATTGGTTTTATCAGGTCCATTTTCCTTTATAACCATTAGTAAGAATTGTTTGCATGAATTTATCATTCTTTTCATCTGCCTTGAGTTTATGAGAGCATAATTATTCTTGAGCTTATGAGCTCTTGCAAAGTATTCGATTCCATATTTAACAAGTAGATACTTGTTCTCAGCTCTATAGAAAATAGCTTTTCTATCATACAAGTAAGGACTTCCTAAAACAATTCCAAATATATCCAAAGGAATTATGTCTAACTCAACCTCATCTACAAACGCTGACCCGAAAGAAAACTTGAGTTTGCACTATCTAGTCACTTGTAGTTGTCCTTTATAGTTCAACCATCCTAATGGGTATGGTTTCTTGTGAGGTGTAGTTGCTAATCCCAATTTCATTACAATTGCTTCAGAAATCAAATTTACTTGTGAGCCACTATCAAACAAAGTATCAATATTTTGATGTTTGGAATTAACTTGAATATGGAAAAGCTCATGTCTTTTTCTCTCATGTTCTTCATCAATAACAAAGTGAGCAGAATTACTAGTAGATGCTTCAGAATTCTTACCTTTTATACCTGTGGCTACAATGATTGTTTCATCTCCCGATTCTAATCCCAAATCTTTCTGAATAGCTGCAACAGTCTTCTTCTTCTTGCCCTCATACTTCTTATGTCTCAACTCTGGATGCAGAATCCAACAGTGTTCATCATCATGCCCCTCCCTTTTATAGTGAGTGCATGAAGCTTTTCTTTTCTGTGCAGTGTTAGCCTTCCTTGCTTTCCACTTCTGCTTTCTTTTCTCCTTGCTTTTGCTTGCAGTGGGTTGAGATGGTCCCCCAACTTCAGGATTTCCATTCTTTCCTCTAACTTCTAGATGAGTAGCTTGTACAGATACCTCATCTATACTAGTGGGATTAAACATGACGATGGTATGCCTCATGTAGTTGTGTAGAACACCAATATACTTCAAAAGAGTCTCTTGTGAGTCTAGTGAGATCCCTAGAATCAATGCTCTCTTTCTAAATTCTTGAGTGTACCCTTGCACACTTTTCCCTTTCAACTGCCGAAGAGTTTGCCAACTCATCATGGCTTGTTGCATGTAGGCCAGTGGATAGAACTACTTCTTGATTGCAGAAACAAAATCACTCTAGATAGAGATAGTCTTACCATGTCTTTTCATGTCAGCTTGGGTTCTACCTTCCCACCAAACCAAGGCAGTGCCTCCTAGGTGTAGGCTTACCAGCTAAATTTTTCTCTTGTCTGAGTTGATGTTCTGCACTCTGCAATACACATCAATTTGTCTAATCCAATTGTCCAACTTTTCAGCATTTAGCTCTCCATCGTATATAGGCAAGTCAAATTTAACATCTAGTTTGATCAAAGATGCTTCCTTATTATGCATAGGGCTATTAGGAGGTGTGAGAAAGCTTTCCTCTTCCCTTTTCCTTTTGAGTGGTCATGGGAATGAGACTCATCTTCTTCTTTATCTTGTTTAGAACCTGATGAATCTTTATCTGTTGGAATTATGATACATATGTTGTACTTGATGGCAACCCACTCATCTCAGATGATAAATTATAGTGCAACAAAGTTATTTTCTGGTTCCGCAGGTGCACAGATCAAAAGATGCGGTCATCACCAGGTTGCACAGGAGAACCGTTGAAAAGGTGCAAATATGTTCGCAGGTCTCCCGCACAAAAGGTGCGAACCCAAATTTCACGCACTTTCATGCAGAGAAAAGTTCACGCACTTTCATGCAGAGAAAAGTGCATGCACGTGGGAAATCTTATGGTTGGTTCATGGTATTAGTCAGACAGTTTTTGATCCTATGGTTTTGGTCTGTGGTATTGCATCCAAAAGAGTTGAACCCAAGTATTGGATCCTTGGTATTGTTTCTCAATGGTTTTGTTCCATGGTTCTGAGTGAGGCCTAGCCTATAAAAAGGAAAGGAGATCATTTGGCTAGACACAAGAGTTGAAAATCTTAAGAAGAGCAAGATCTAAATTTCTAATAATCGGTTGGTGAGACATAGTTGAATCTGAATCAAGGAGAAACCTGAGCATTATAAGTCATATCCACTGAAGAGTTGGGATCCCTTTGGTGCATGAACAAATCTGTGATTTTGACATTCTGGGGTATGTTTGAAAACTGATAAACTATCTAAATCCGAAGGTGCGCAGGAGCGGAAAAGGCACAGTGCGGAGGTGCGCAACACCAAAGAAGAAGCAGGTGTGAACGTCCACAGAACCAGAGAAAAAGCAGGTGCGGAGGTGCGCAGTTGAATCGACGGAGCAAGTGCGGAGGTGCGTTGAACAGTAGACAGTGCAGGTGCGGAGTTGCGCAGACTCGTCAAGGCAAAAGTGCGGATATCCGCAGGTTTCCTTCGGTGAAGTTGCGGACCTTTCTTGAAATATATTTTAGCCGTCTTTTATCTATTTCTGCAGAGATCTAGGTTTAAATTGGTGTTTGGTTACTAGTGTTATTTTCTGATTATTGCATTCTGAGAATTTATATTTTTAAAGGAGATTGGGTGATGCACATGTACTTGATGTTTTGGATCCTGTTTGAAAATTTATGAAATGTGGTCCCTGGAAGAAAAGAGAAGGTTGCAGCCTTATGTAGGTCAGCACATACGTACTAGCATTTCAGCTAGTACAAGAGCTAAGGGGGTTGTAGCTCCCTTCCAAAATAAGCTGGAAAATGAGACAGGGTTGTAGCTCTCTACAGGTTGCAGCCTGCGTATTGGTAAAAGACTGCACCAGTACAAAATAAATGTAAGAAGAAGTTTCTAATTGAAAGAAGATAGAGACATATTACAACAGGTGGTTTTCACACACATTGGGTTTCCACCTTACATCTTATGTTCTTTGGTGTGACTATCTATTTTGTGTTCCTGCTCATTATTCTATGGTTCTCATATACAGATTAATGACAAACATCTGAAAAATGAATTAAATTATAAGTTTGGAAGGTATATGCAAGTTTCAATTGTCAGATCTGAAAAATAGTTGTATAAATTGATAAGAGTTTGATAATACTGATTCACCCCCCCCCTCTCAGTATTATTTCCAACAATTGGTATCAAATCAGGTCCTTCAGAAGAAGCTTGATCGCTTGAAGGAAGATCTATCATCATGAGCAACTACGAGAGAGAAGCATTGATCAGGCCACCAATTTTTTATGGGACCAACTTCGTCTATTGGAAGGTAAGAGTCACAGCCTATCTTCAATCTCTTGGTACAAAAGTCTGGGATATCATAGATACAGGGTACACATTTCCATCAACAACTCCAACAAATCCGGCCAAGAAGAAGAAATATGAAACAAATGCAAAGGCTGTCAATACTCTATTAGGATGTCTATCTCAATCAGAATTTGTCAAAGTTATGCAGTATAAAACCGCAAAAGAAATATGGGACAAGATTGTTCTGAGCTATGAAGGAGATGAACAGGTAAAATGAGCAAAATTTCAAACCCTCAGAATTCAGTATGAAAATCTCAGAATGTACAATGATGAAAGTGTGGCTAATTATTTCCTACGAATAGATGAGATTGTTAATTGTATGAAAAAATTGGGTGAAGAAATAAAAGAGGCGGTTGTGGTTGAAAAGGTTCTAAGATCTTTGTCTCCTAAGTTTGAGTCAAAAGTTTCTACAATAGAAGAAAAGGAGAATCTACAAAAAATTAACATGTCACAGCTACACGGAATTCTAACCGCTTATGAAATGAGGAAAGGAGGACCATTAGACAGAAGAGAAGCTGCATTCAAGGCTTCAGGCAAAGGAGATTACTATGAGTCAGGACACATGTCAGAAGAAGAGGAAGAATCAAATTTTGTCAAGAACCTTCAACGGGGTGCTGGAAGATTCAGAGGTAAGTTACCCTTCAAATGCTTTGCTTGTGGAAGAGTCGGTCACTATGCTGTAAAATGTCCTCATAAGGATAAGCTTGACAAAGGTAAGGAACCTGTTAAATGGAACAAGAAACAAAATGTAAATAAGAAAAGCTATTACACTCATGAAGACAGTGATGGACTTTCAAATAGTGATGAAGATGAACAAAGTAATAAGTATAGACTTTTAATGGCTTTTGAAGATGATGATTTCTTGGATGTTGTAGATGAAGAAGGTCTCTATGAAGAGATTTCTAACTCAAAATTTGCTTAGAAGAAAAAAATATGATCATAGATACTCTACAATTCCAACTGGCTAAAAAGGAAAAACATCATGAAAAGTTAGAATGTGAAATTGTGGGACTCAGAAAAGAAATTGAGAAAACAAAAGCTCTTAATCTTAGATTTACTAAAGGATCTGAAACTCTAGATGAGAATATCAAAGTGCACCGCTCACCACTAATCAAGACAGGTCTGGAATATAATGAAGAAACATCTCAAGCGCAGAAACCATCCACCTCCAAAAGCTATCTTGATGCAGCAAGGAGAAAGAAAAGGACCAATGGAGATCACCAGGAAAATCAGGACAATTTACCTCAAGAATGAACAAAGACTACCAGGTAAATCGAGGGCAATCCACCTTAAGGATGAACAAAAGCTACAACAAACCACAAGTAAAACCTTCTCAATCTACCTCAAGAATGGATGACAATAGAAACTACAATCATCTGATTGGTAGATATGATAATCACAGGAGTTTCTTCAATGGCCAATGCTTCTCTTGTCATAACTTTGGTCACAAAGCAGCTCAATGTGTTGCCTATAAGACAATCATGACTAGAGAAGCTCAAAAACAAAGAAGCATGACTGGGATCATGAAAATAACCTACAATAACTTTTCTGCTCTTGAAAACGAAATTGAATGTTCTATTTGTAACAACTTCGGTCATGAAGATTCTGAATGCAAGGGCAGGTTTCAGCAAACAACTCAGAAGGAACAAGCCTCAAGTGCCAAAACATGGAGAATAAAGAACTGCAACCAAAAAGATGTGGTATAGCCTCATATGCAGAAGGGCAGGAAAATCAATGGTACATCGACAGTGGATGTTCAAAACATATGACGGGTGATAAGGAAAAACTTCAGCCATATAGTGCTTTAGAAAAGGAGAAGAAGGTCTCATTTGGAAATGACACCCTTGCGCTCATAAAAGGTAAAGGTTCTGTTATGTTGAAAGAAAAGGTAAAAGCTGGAAATGTAATGTATGTTGATGGCTTAAAGCATAATATATTGAGTGTCAATTATATGTGCGATCAAGGAACTGATGTAATATTTCGATCAAATGGATGTAGTGTTTGTGATCTTGATACAGGAGAAACAGTGATCAAAGGCATAAGAACTCCAAATAATTTATACATATTCAAAGAAGGACAACATCAATAATATCTAAGCAAGAATGATGAACACTGGCTATGGCACCGGAGATTGGGGCACCTAAGCTTCTCACAAATAAGGAAAGCATGCAAATACCAGGCAGTTCATGATCTTCCAGAAAATACAATATTCAAGTCATGTCAGTTTGGTAAGCAAACCAAAACTAACTTCCCTAAGAAGGAAGGATCAACTAGCAGGCCACTTGAGCTTGTCCATACTGATGTATGTGGTCCGTCTAGGAAAAGGTCACCTCAGGGAGAAGAATACTTTATATTATTCATTGACCACTATTCAAGGATGGTCTAGATAGGACTTATGAAGCACAAAGATGAAGCCTTCAAAAAATTCAAATCCTTCAAAGATTTAGTTGAAAACGAATCAGATCACAAAATTAAATGCCTCAGATCTGATAGAGGTGGGGAGTTTACCTCAAATGAATTTTTCAATTTTTGTGAAGAACGTGGAATAAGAAGAGAATTCTCTACAACCAGGACTCCTCAGCAAAATGGAGTAGTGGAAAGGATGAACATAACGGTTCAACAAATGGCTCGTGCTATGCTTGATGAGTCTGGAACTCCCGCAACTTTATGGGGTGAAGCCGCATTTGCTGCAGTTGTTATTCTCAACAAAACAAATGTCCGGGTAAACAGCACTCAAACCCCTCATGAGCTCTGGTATGGTGAGACTCCTTTGGTAAAATATTTCAAAAATTTTGGGAGTAAATGCTACATTAAAAATACTAATGAAAATCTTGGCAAGTTTGAACCCAGACCAGATGAAGGCATTCTTCTTTGTTACTCTCCCCACAACAAAGCATACAAGTGTTACAATAAAAGGCTTGGAAAAATTGTTGAAAGTATTGATGTAGTGGTTGATGAAGATGAAAACACTCCTAGACAGGTAAGATCTGAAGATTTCGAAGATAAAGAGGACTATCCATCAACATCAAATCAGATTCATGATGAAGAAGAAGAAACCAATGAGACACCAGAAGAACAGATAAGGATAGAAGAAAAGACTCCATCCAGGTACGTTCAGAAATAATCCAAAATCTCAGATTTTGGGGCAGAAAGAGGCTAGTATACAAACAAGAAGAACAATAGCAGAAGCTTCAAGCTATTTGGCATTACTCTCCTCCACTGAGCCACAAAATGTAAAAAAGGCATCCAAAGATGAATGCTGAGTCAAAGCAATGGATGATGAACTTGAGCAGATTGAAAAGAACAACACTTGGGAGTTGGTTCCTAGACCAAAAGATAAGAATGTCATAGGGACAAAATGGATATTCAAAAACAGTTGAATGAAAATGGGGAAGTTGTTAGAAATAAGGCCAGACTTGTTTATAAAGGGTATGCTCAACAAGAAGGAATAGACTTGAAGAACTTTTGCTCCCGTTGCTAGACTTGAGGCCATCAAAATGTTCCTTGCTCTCTCTAGCTTTCAGAAATTCAAAGTATTTCAAATGGATGTGAAATCTGTGTTTCTGAATGGAGACTTAGAAGAAGAAGTGTACATTGAGCAACCAGATGGATTCATTCTTGGAAATGATCCAAAACTCGTATGCAGACTTAAGAAGGCTCTCTATGGTCTTAAACAGGTTCCAAGGGCTTGGTACTATCGTCTGGACAAATACCTTCATCAATAAGGTTTTTCAAAAGGATCGGAAGATAGCAATCTTTATATAAAAATTGAAAATGAAAAATTGCTAATACTTGTTGTGTATGTTGATGATATCATATTTGGCAGCAATGAAGAAGCTATGAGTCAAAAATTTTCTTTGGTGATGCATAAAGAATTCGAAATGTCCTTGATTGGAGAGCTGACATATTTTCTTGGTTTACAAATCCAACAAAATGAAGGCGGTATCTTTTTATCTCAAACCAAGTACCTCAAGTAGATCTTGAAGAAATATGGGATGGAGGATTCGAAACCTGTATGTACACCGATGGTGACAGGATGCGACCTCAGCGCAAATGATGACTCGGCAACAGTGCATCAACCAACCTATAGATCTATGATTGGTAGTCTTCTCTATTTAACAGGAACTCGACCAGACATCATGCATGCAGTGGGAATAGTTGGAAGATTTCAGGCAAATCCAAAGGAAACTCATCTTCAGGCAGTAAAGAGAATTTTCAAGTATCTTCAAGGAATTCAAAACTATGGTCTATGGTATCCTAGAGATACAGATCTCACTCTTCATGCTTATACAGATGCAGATTGGGCTGGAAGCGTGGATGACGGAAAAAGCACTAGTGGTGGTGCATTCTTTATGGGTTCCAGTTTAGTATCTTGGTTCAGCAAGAAACAGAGTTCGATTGCTTTATCTACAGTTGAAGCAGAATATGTGGCTGCTGCATCTTGTTGCACACAACTCCTTTGGATGATGCAAACTTTGCAGGGATTTCAAATCACTTGTACTCCACCTATCTCCGTGTTATGTGATAATACAAGTGCAATCAGCGTTTCAAAGAACCCAGTCATGCATTCAAAGATCAAGCACATACCAATCAAGTATCATTTTCTTCGGGAACAAGTGCTGGAACAAAAGGTCAAATTGGAGTATGTTCCCTCCAAGGAACAAGTTGCTGATATACTCACCAAACCATTGCCCAGGGAGACATTTGAATACCTCAGACAGAAGTTGGGGGTTGTTGATGCATCATCCTGCTGTTGAATCTTGTCTGTTGTATGCAGGTGGATACACGTACATTTGCCGATCTATGTGGGTCGAATGGGTCTATCAGAGATCATCTGGCACAGGTTCAGGGGGAGCATATATTCTCTAATGACGCATTGTTGGCATTATCTTAGAAGTCCTTGGTTTTATTTCTCAAGAGTTTTCTGGTGGAGTAGATCAATGTGTGCTGGTCTGAAGGTTGATTATGCTGATAGTTGTTCTTGTCTCTATGTCATGTACTTCTTTTCATATCAAGGTCATGTAACAACCTATTTTGGTTTCCCCACTATGTCTAGGATGAATAAGTTTTTTCTATCTAGTGTATTCCCACTTGGATGGGAGATGGATGAATGTATGAGTCTTGATGATAGGAAGGTTACTTATAATGTATGGAGTCATGTTCTTTCTTGTAGAACATATTTTTGCAGACAACATTTCAGCACAGAGCATATACAAAGGGGGAGCTCGTTCAGAGTTTTCCATAGGTACTCAGGGGGAGTATGGTAGTCCGCCCCTTCGCCCTTGATGTCAAAGGGGGAGAGTGATTGGTTGTTATTGCCATCAAGTCCAAAGGGGGAGATTGTTGGCATTATGATACATATGTTGTACTTGATGGCAACCCACTCATCTCAGATGATAAATTATAGTGAAACAAAGTTCACGCACTTTCATGCAGAGAAAAGTTCATGCACTTTCATGCAGAGAAAAGTTCACGAACTTTCATGCAGAGAAAAGTTCACGCACTTTCATGCAGAGAAAAGCGCTTGCACATGGGAAATCTTATGGTTGGTTCATGGTATTAGTCCGACAGTTTTTGATCCTATGGTTTTGGTCTGTGGTATTGCATCCAAAATAATTGAACCCAAGTATTGGGTTCCGTGGTATTGTTTCTCAATGGTTTTGGTCCATGGTTTTGAGTGAGGCCTAGCCTATAAAAGGGAAAGGAGATCATTTGGCTAATCACAAGTGTTGAAAATCTTAAGAAGAGAAAGATCTGAATTTATGATAATCGGTTGGTGAGACATAGTTGAATCTGAATCAAGGAGAAACCAGAGCATTATAACTCAGATCTATTAAAGAGAGCGGCAACAGTGCAGTGCGGAGGTGCGTAGAACCAGAGAAGAAGTAGGTGTGGAGTTGCGCAGACTCGTCACGGCAGAAGTGCGGTTATCCGCAGGTTTCCTTCGGTGAAGTTGCGGACCTTTCTTGAAATATATTTTAGCTGTCTTTTATCTGTTTCTGTAGAGATCTGGGTTTAAATTGGTGTCTAGTTACTGGTGTTATTTTCTGGTTACTGCATTCTGAGAAGTTATTCGTTTAAAGGAGATTGGGTAATGCACATGTACATGATGTTTTGGATCCAGTTTGAAAATTGATGAAACATGGTCCCTGGAAGGAAGAGAAGGTAGTAGCCTTCTGTAGGTCAGCACCTACGTACTAGTATTTCAGCTAGTACAAGAGCTAAAGGGGTTGTAGCTCCCTTCCAGAATAAGCTGGAAAACGAGAGAGGGTTGTAGCTCTCTGCAGGTTGCAACCTGCGTACTGGTAAAAGACTGCACCATTACAAAATCATTGTAAGAAGAAGTTTCTAATTGAAAGAAGATAGAGACATATTGCAGCAGGTGGTTTTCACACACATTGGGTTTCCACCTTACATCTTGTGTTCCTTGGTGTGAATGTCTATTTTGTGTTCCTGCTCATTATTCTATGGTTCTCACATATAGATTAATGACAAACATCTAAAGAATAAATTAAATTATAAGTTTGGAAGGTATATGCAAGTTTGAATTGTTAGATCTGGAAATATTTGTATAAATTGATAAGAGTTTGATAATACTGATTCACCCCCACTCTTAGTATTATTTCCAACAAGGCCCTCTATCCTACCTACTCTCACTACCTTGAATCTTTGCAAGCAAGTGGCCAAATGAAAAACATGACATTTGTCTCCCTTGTTAAGAAGATTGCAGAAAGAGAAAAATCCTTTGGAAAGAAGAAGCAAACATCGCAGTCCACTGAAGAGACTATATGTGTTTCCCAAAAAGGAAAGACTGATTATGCCAAAGGAGGCAACAACAAAAGAGGACATGGGAGAAGAAACTTCAAAATAAGGGGGGATAGATGCAATCAGAGAAAGAGCCTTGATCTGCATTGTGTCTGTTGTGGCAGAAATGGCCATGAAGCCAAAATATGTAGAATTTCATGGGAGAAGATCAAATAACAAGAAAAGGAAAAATATCTACAACAAGCAAAATGTAACACACAAAATCAATCCATTACATTGTTGCTCATTGTATTATTGATTTGCATGAGGATGTTTTAACATTGCATCTACTTCTTGGAGAGACACATGGCTGCTTGACACATGGGCCACTTGCCACATGACATTTCATAGAGAAAGATTAGAGCAATTCAATGAAAACATAGATGGAGTGGTATATTTTGTTGATAGATCCAGTCTCAAGCCTTCAAGGATTGGTACAATAAGGCTCAAGTTTCCTAGACTTTCAGATTTTGTCCTACATGATGTTCTTTATCTTCCTCAGTTGCGAAGGAACCTGTGATCCCTTGTGCACATTCACCAACAAGGACACTCCATTCATATTTTTGATGGAAAGGTTGAAATGAGGAATTATGATAGTAAGAGCGTGATGATTGGAGAGGAAGAAGATAAGTTGTTGAAGCTAAGGGGGTAATCTGCATCTTTTGCAGAACATTCTGCCTATCTCACTCAACATAATGAAAGTACAATCTCTTCAAGTCTTCTATGACATGATAGATTTGGACATATTAATTATGATAGCCTTCATTTGATGAATGGTGTTTATTGTCTTCCAACTATTCTTAGAAAACTAAAACAATGTTCTACCTGCATTCTTGAAAAGCATAACAGACAACCATTCCAAGGTTCCAATTCTAGAGCATTAATAAAACTTGGTTTGATTCATTCATATTTGTGTGGTCCTGTGCCTGTACCTTCTGGAAATGAAAATAAGTACATAATGACATTTATTAATGATAACAATGGAATGTGTTGGGTATATTTATTGAAAGACAAGTCTAAAGCATTTGAAACATTTAAAAGCTTTCATGTATGGATTGAAAATGAAGCACGAACTAAGATTGGTGTCTTTCGTACTAATAATGGCAAAGAATACACTAGTAATGACTCTGAATCCTACCTTTGACAATATGAGATCCAACACCAAATAACAGTTCCATACAATCCTCAACAAAATGGTGTATTTGAGAGAATGACTGATCTGGAATTTATCTAGGACAAAGAATTAAAGGTATTACAGACTTATGTGCATGGATATGCCTATGTTACTTTATGCAATGGATTGATAAGATTGCGAAATACATAGACACTGAGGTAGTTAGAGAAAACATAACAAGCAAACATATAAACACAACAAGTTTAATAAGGAGTTCACCCAATGCTCCTGGGCTACGTCTCCTAGTCCAACCTTCAGTGGTGGCCTCTCTACTATGTTTCCAAAGTAGAGTTTTTACAATAGTGAGCTCAATTTGAGTCTCACTCAATAGATATGAACCAGTAGGACTGGAGTACACAGACTCTCCTTACTGAAACTTGACCTCTACTGGTCACAATAGTATGAGTCCAATCTGAGACTCGTACATGATAGGCCTATGCCGAGGAGCTCGCTTGAACCTCTCAAGCTTTCTCTAGAGTACACAAACTCTCTGACTCTCTCTGGCTCTGTTTGGCTCGATGCTGCCTTTAGGTCAACTCGGCTTCTTCTCTATGTTCTCTACTCTTAGCTTATGCGTCTAACTAACTCTCCTCTATGTGCTCTCTGCTTCTGTTAGTTCATGGCTTTAAAGCCAGTCTGCTTTCTGTCGGTTTGTTTCCGCTTCCTGGCGTTCTGGTTCTTCTGCCTCTGTCCATTTGATTTCCCTTGTTCTGCGTTATCATAACTGTGTAACGCTTCACAGGGAGGTGGCCACCTATCTTGCAACGGGTGAGTGTGTCAAGTTCCTTGGACCCATTTGAATCGCTGTTATTTCCGTTTGCTCCAAGATTTCCCGCGAAACACGAATCTTCTACCAACTCATCGTCCACATCGAACCTCAAATCCCATGTAATCTTGCTTTATAACCTTGTCAAATCCAGTCATTTATCGGGATGCGCCTCCACCATTGATCTGGGCTCCCCAAATCCTACAGTCGTCGTTCATATCGGGCGGGTAAGTAGCATGACGTTTACCTGTCTGATGCGAGCGGTTTTGTCTCTCTTCCGCCAGACGCATGTCACTCAATGTGTGGCATCGGGCGGTACTCAGTTGAAACTGCTTACCGCCTCAAGGCCTTTCGATATCCTGCCGCTTTTGTGGAATCTCACTCTACGGAACTAAATTAATTACTTTTCCACATTTCATAGTCATTTCGGGTCTAGACACTCGAGGCTTTCCTTCACTGAGGGGTATCAAAAACTACCCCCGTTTCTTGAATTAGCCTCTGGTTTTGCCAATTTGCGCCAGCGCATATTACCATGGGCCAATGGTCTACGTGCTCGACTGAGGGTCCTCGTTGCTCCATGCTGATCACAAATTCAATTGTCACGAGGATTCCTTATGATAGCTTGAACTTTCTAAGACTTGAATCTTTTGGCATAACTTGAAAGAGTTTATGAAAACTTAGAGAGTGTTTAGGATCCAATTCGGATCACAACCTTCCCAATGAAAAATCTTTTGGACCACCAAAAGTTGGTTTTTAAGCATCCATCAAGTGAGGGTACTGATTCCTCGTTCCCTTTTGCACTGCTTGGTTTCGAACCTTTGAGTCCAATCCTGAGGTACTCAACATCCCCTTTGCACGTAGTTCTCACCTTCCGGTCCAGAACTGTATCTTCCCGCAATTCATTAAGATATTCAGGCAACAGATCATAAATAGAAGGCAATTGACTCTGCTCTTTGGGATCTTCAATTAATGAAGGTTTAAATAGTCTCAAGATGTCTACATTAACAACTGAGTAGATGTGCATATACGTTGGTAAATCAAGGCGAAAAGCATTCTCACCAATTTTCTCAAATATCTTGAAAGGTCCATACCTTATTGGCTTCAACTTCTTACCTTCACCTTGCATTCTATTTTTGTTGATATATAGCCAGACTTGATCACCAACTTGGAAACTATGCTTCATCCGATTCTTATCGTGCCTTGCCTTGTAATTGGATTGGCTCTTTTCCAGCTGTTCCTGTACTTCCTGGTGAATCTCTTGGATTTGTTCGATGAAACCAAAACAGGTCTCAAAATGAGATCTCTGTGTAGAAGAATGTTTAGCTCAGTTGTAAGCATGTTGCACATAACATAAATGTTCATCCCAAAGCTTGGGATGCTTGCTGCAATAGCCTCTAAGCAACTGGATCACTGTCCTGTTGAACACTTCTGTTTGGCCATTTGTTTGCAGATTAAGAGCTTTGGTCTTCTTCAGTCTGGTGTCCATCAATTCCCACAAACTTGACCAAAATTTCCCAACAAATTGGGTATCTCGATCAGATATAATGGAAGTGGGTAATCCAAAATGAACCCATGCATGTTGAAAGAACAACTTCGCAGTTTGTTCAACTGTAATCTGTTTGTGACAAGGTATTAAAATACACAGTTTGTTGAACCTATCCACAACAACATATAAATAGTCATGACCTTTCCTAGATTTAGGCAGTCCCCCAACAAAGTCCATGGAAACACTTTCCCAAGGATGAGAAGGAACTGGTACTGGAATGTACAAGCCTAGTTTTGTATTGTTGGGCTTGCTTTTAGCACACATGGTACACCCTCTTACATATCTAGAAATTGTCTCATTCATTTTTGGCCAATAACAAAATCTTTGCAGCTGTGCCACTATTTTGCTTACACCAAAGTGACGTGATATTAGAGAAGTGTGTGCTTCTCGAATTATCTTTACTCTTTCAGTTTGTGGAATGCATAACTTTCCAAAATGATACAAGAGTTGGTATTTAACATGATAATCCAATTCTTCTACTTGTTTACCATGACTTAAAGTTGCATATACATCTTTAAAATCTATATCTTGAGCATACTGTTCAATGTAGCTTTCATGCAATACTGAATTATGCTTAAGTATAGTAGATGCATTTATGATTGGTTTGGACAACATATCTACAACTTTATTTTGTATGCCCTTTTTATATTTGATGACTAGATGAAACTGTTGTAGAAAATCCATCCATCTATAGTGTTTTGATTACTGCAACTTAGTTTGGGAGTGTAAATATTGAAGTGGTTGATGATCAATATGTATAACTGTCTCTTTGCCCATTAAATAATGTTTCCATTTTTTCACACTCTGTACTAATGCATACAATTCTTTATCATATGTGGGATAGTTAACTATTGCAGAATTAAATGTCTCAGAATGATAACATAT
>APFE030892891.1:0-14893 GCA_000404065.3 Pinus taeda
TGAAGGATAAAACAGAACCACATACATCTTGAGCATTTGAACAAAGTATGAATCTTGAGAAGAAAAAGTAGTCTTTCTATTACTGTAAAAAGTCTTTTACATCAGCCAATATAAACTCTGTTTTTTGCATAAACATCCAACCTTGATTACATAGAAGATTCAGCTATATATAGCAACACAACTCTAACTACTTGGAGCTTCCTCCTCCAGCATGAGGGGAGCTCGATGACTGTCACTAATGACCCTTATCTGTTTTTAACTAACTTATTTAATAAAACAACCATTAACAGAAGTTCTAAAGAGTTCTAATCTAATTATAAATCTAATTCTATCTCCTTCGTAGAAAGATTCCTCCTTGCAGCTTTGACACCTGGTTCCCTTTGCATTTGGCTGAGATGGCATGAGATGAGCAATTAATGTTCCATGTTTGCTTTGGATGCTGAAGACTTTGATCCGCTCCACGTTGGCTGAGAATATCCCTAAACTTTCGGTTCTGGTCTTCCATCACCTAGCATCACCGAGTATGCAGCAGTAGGTCCTTTAAATATTTAATAACCCCTGAATACAAGGCATTACCACGTTCCTAATATGCTGGAGGCTTCTTTGATGGACAGGTATCTCTCTTTAAAATTCCCACTCATAATATCCACTGTCTGTCTGCGTTTAAAAAAACATCATCTACAGCAGTTTCGTAGTGCGCTACGAAACTACTGTTTTATTTGAAACAGTTTGCTTTTTTAACCCGAGGTCTTAATATGATCATACCTGTCCAGTGTCACAAAAATGAATCTACATCTGCATCACACTTGTCTTGTTGTGTTTGCAATGTGCATTTACCTGCCAAGAACTATACCTGTGCACAAGAACTGAGACGCCTTTAACCTTAGTTAATTCCACTGCTGGAAAATGTCTTGTATATGAAAATCAGTGGAATCAATTAAACCATAAAATCTGCCTCTGCCAACGGAAATTTCCAGTGTCATTAAGCAGTAGCTGTCACTGTAGTTTGTGACAATGCTCATCTGACAAAACTATAACTGTAGATCAAGCCTGGAGTAAAACTGGACCAATCCAGGAACTGAGTATGTTACTTAGTGCCAATTGTACTTCTCCTGAACCATGCTCACAGCTGACTAGACTTGCTAATAGTGGGAAAAATCGAGACAAACAATTGCTAAATGCAGCATCCTTCAATCCACTAATAGCTTGCAAAGTTGACACAACTAAAGGAGCCCGAGAAGCCAATTCACCCCTTCTTGTAGAACCTAATGGAATCACAGAATGTGGCCTTGAATGATCACCACTATACTCAGGACAAAACTCCTACAAAATACATTTTCATCTCAGACCTGAAACTCTGTGCTAGCAAGATTATCCGAGCTGTTCCAATGAGTACCACTTCTCAAACAGTGACAGGATTGAGGTTGGGAAAGAACACGAGGCATCATAATCAAAATGAATTGATTATAGCATACTATCAGTTCGTGCAGGTAGCCTCATCCATAAAACTAACCTTCTTATCAAGGAGAATCAAGCTGAACTGGTCCTTATAATACTCGGCATGTGAGGGATCAATTTCAATCAAGTCATTAAATAACTGCAAAACCTCATCTGTATGCATTCTTTTACTTCTGAGTATGGAACGACCGGACAGCATGTCCTGTGCTATCAACAATCTCGCAAGCGTAATCTTTGCCCATTTACTGTTCATTTCTATCTCAAGTAACTCCCTGCCACAGAAATTGGACCCCCTGCACACTGTACATTCTCTAGTGTCTGTGCTGAATCCTTTCTGGTGAGACAATTTCAATCGAAGGCCCTTCTACACTATGAAGAGCTTCATTGAGTGGAACCCATTTCTCCTCTCTATGAGTTACAAACTCATGAGTTTCCCTTACATACCGCATCATATATAGAAGACAACTTGTCTTAGTTTTAGATAAAGAATAAACCGACATCTTTGACATTGTCCGAGGCTCCAATATCTGAAAAATTCACACCAATTCCACCAGCAAGAATGACCTCTAGTCTAATTCGTTTCTCAAAGTCATTGTCTGGAGCCACTCCTAGTTTAGAAGGAAAAGTAGTTGGATTTGATGCCTTTGGACCGTTGCCTTTTTTCTTAGGGTCGGTTTCTTTTAATTTCCACCGTTTTGCCATCAAGGACATGCTTGTCATCTATAACCTTATCCACGACAGACGTGGCAGCATAAGTCACAAACCCAAATCCCCGAGGCTGGCCCGAGAGACGGTCTCTCATGATAACGGAGTCGGTTAGTTCCCCATACTTTTGCCAAGTGCAGCTGCTCTTCCAACTCATGGTTTCTTGCTTGAATATATTCAAGTAAATGGTCGTATTTGGAAGCTTGACATAAAAGTTCTCTAATCCACAATTCAAGCCAATGGCACCGCCATTCAATATGGTGTCTATAATATTTCCACTCAGATGTCAATGCTTTCTTCCTTTTCATTTCCACTCTGCAGACAGTTGACAAATAGGTTTGCCCCATGCGGATGATAAATCATCATTTTCATAATGTCAAACACTGGAAATAACATTTGAACGGGCCATGAAATAAGCATCTTGATTATAATATTCATATCAGTGTCAGCAAAAGCACTAGTGTGATAATGAGAAGTGTCTTTTAATATTGCCACAATGGCATTAAGTCGCATTGATTCTGCATCATTTAGTGAAAGCGGTCACTGTCCCTCATCTGATGTCATTGCATTATTGAATTCTGAAATCTTTCGAAGAATACCATCAAACTGTGCTGTGTCGAAATAAAGCATTCCCCTCTTTGGAATATGCTTCAAGTTATACTTTTCAGGGGGATCTGACATAAATGAAGATGGCTGTCCAGGCATATAAGCATTTGCACAAGTATAAGGATCAACAAATGAATTGTCTAATGGAACATTTGCCTGCCCTGTATTTTGCAAAATAAATTGTACAATCTGTTCCCTATATGTTAGTGGAAGTCCTTCTTTCAAAAGCCATTGTTCTGCAACAAAGTAGGGATTGTCTCCACGGTTGTATGGCAGCTTCCTAATGGGTTCACCATCCTCAATATCCACATCAAATACATAGTCATATGCAACACCATCAAGTTTTTTACGCCCTTGTAAATCATCAGGCCCATCCACTACTTCACCAATTTTATCCCATTTGTACTCTGTTGAATTCCAAGAATAAGTAACTCCAGTATCACCTTCATATAGTCTCAGTGTTTGATCCGTTCTCCTCCAGTTCTTCAACATAGACCATATATTTTTTTTATTTAAGGCAGAGACTTTACTCTCCAACTGGAAACCTTTCTTCTATTATACACCTGTGTGCTTTCCTTCTTATAATTGGCACCTTCTTTCAAAAGCCACCTTTCTATTAACCTCAGCTGTCATTGACAGTGGAACTGATTGAGGATTTTTATCCTGGTTAACAAACTTTAAACTCTCACTAGAAAGCAAGCAAGTCTGTAGCCATAACTCAGATGAATTACAAACTTCACCATCAATTTGCCGAAACAGGCTTTTCTATGCATATATCATATTCCCACAGAACTCATAGGAGACAAAAGTGATATGAGTGAGCAATGGTTTCGGACAAATCCCCAATTCCGTAGCGCATCCAGTGCAAATTATGAATTATGCGCTACTGAAATCACCTAAACATTTTGCGCTGTGAAACTGCTAAAAGGGTTCATGTGCTTATTTGCAGACATTTAGCATCAAAATTTTGTCAGTGATAACACAAAGCATGAATTATTAATTGATAACTATACTTTATTAAAATATAAATCTAAATATACTCATGTTATCTCCTTTCTCAAATGACATTGTGAGAATCAATCTAAAATAACTCACAAAGTGATAGAAAATGGAGAAGGAAAATCATATATGTGTTATATGTGTACTAAAAGGCCTACTACAACCATTGTCAAAGTTTTTCAATATAGTAAAATCACCTCCCTTATTTTCACTATGCAACATATCTCCATAAATATAAATGCAGTGTAAAACATGGTGTACAATATTTATGACAATAAGGATTCAAGGTCACAATCCTTCTCAAATAGGAAAATGAGAAGAATATAACCAAAATGAGAAAATAGTGAATTTAGAAACGTTGACGATTTATTCTAGATTTAGATACTTATTGGTTTGTTAATCAGTTGACATGTTTTTTCTTCTTGTTTATTTCAAAATCAATATAAACCATGTAGTGATAAATCTATGAAGACTTTAACAATAAAAAATTTGTGCATTAATATATAAGATTAAATTCCTGACATGAGAGGTCAAGTCATGTTTACTATATTTAAATTCTAGTTCTTACTAAAAGGAGGTCTTATGCATGTATAAAATGTTGCTTACATTTTTTTATGGACCATAAGAGAAACAAATGGGCTTACATGGATGCATGAGAGGTTTTAATTTTTTCTTCATGGATAATGGAAGAGTTTTGACTTTTCTTTTCAATGGTAATTATAAATAAAAGTTGAATTAATAAATATTTTATGGCTAAGAATTAAATGATAAATAATGTGATGGTGATTAAGAGGCATTTGTTTGACTTTCTAATAGACTTGGTGATGCATTTTTCTTTCCTATTTAGATTATGTAAAATAAATATCCATTTTTATGTATTTATGAGTAAATTATTTAAAGTAGACATGTATTTATCATTGTGAACATGATGTAATATTAGCTAGGAGAAATGTGAAAACATGAATTTTAATGACTATCTCGTGATAAGTATGTTGAAAAACTAATATTTTTTGAGTTGTTCATTAAGAAATAAACAAATATATTATTTGTCAAAAAGTTAAATCTAATATAGTATGATTTTTGTATTATTTAACTAATATTTATTATTAAAAAAAAAAAAGATAAATTTAAAACACAATAGCAAATAAAGAACCAAAATGATATATATGTCAAAAGATTTAATAATATTTTAGTGACTGAAAAATTTGTGATTAAGATGGATCTATATTGGTTTTCTATCTCTATATATATAGATCGACCATAGTAGTATATTTTTTCATTGTTTAAATTGTATTTTTGAATAATTTATTATTATTATTATTTTATATTAAAAATTGAATGAGTTACACATTTTCGTCTTATTAAGAACTAACTAGAATATTTTACCTTTAATTATTTTTTCCTTGTGAGTATCGAAATATTTTACTAATTAAGTCAAAATAAATATGGATAAACTATCTAAGCAATAGAAAAATATTTATGGTAATTTTACAATTATAGTTTCAACCATACTAAACTTTGTAATTTAGAAGAAAAAAATGCATTTTTTTAAAGTAAGTCATTTTGCATGTAATTTCATATATAAAATTTTGATATAAGCTCACCAATACATAATCTATAATAAATATTATTTCATAAAAATAAACATAATGATAATAACCATATTACAAACATAAACATTAATTAAGATACACATTCAAATTCACTACCATCAACTAATTATATACACCTCTAACACATATAAATGTCATTAGCTAGCACACAAATCTAATAATCTAACAAAGCATCATCATCATGATCACATCTAACAAAACACAAGCACGACCTAACAATATATCTATAAATCTACATTAACACATCAATTTATAAATCCTCATTGATTAAGTATATCAACACCAACATATAAATTAACACATCAACACCAACACCAATTTATAATTTATAAATCATCATAGATGTGTTAATTTATAAGTACTTAACACCAACATATAAATTAAGTACATAACCATGAACAAATAAACAAATGCATCAAGTCAAATAATTGTTATTGAATATCTGATACAACAGACATAGTAGTGGTAGCCTAGTTTGTAGTAGAAGACGATGGATGGTCAAGTATTGCCTCAATGGTCAAAATATCAAGTGGAGGAGAAGGTAACTAGTATGCTCTCTCAAGATAAACATGAGGCCCGTCCGCCAATAATGGGATATGATCATCAAGTGAATGATAAGGAGGTGTACTACCATAAGGATCACTGACACCCTGACCATGATCAGATGGGGTAGTACTATGGGAAGCATGATCACCACCCTCACATCATGATCCAATGGGCTAGCACTATGTGAAGACTCATGTGATGTATTTATTGCATGGCCTTCATCCCTCCTCGTTTCTAATATTCTGGTAGTTCTAACAATATGATACATAAGTCATTATATCATGAAGCTAGTCCCTCAAGAACTCTCTGAGCCTATGATCTACCCTGATGTCTCGAGCCCTCACTGAGCGAATTCCCACCTCAACCAAAAGTCTAGACATTTGGTCGCAGTATTCCATCCTAAATCTGAGACCAACCTTATGGGCTCGGATGCCCACGCCACTTGCATCTAAGGATGTGCCTCACCCATCTCTACATTTGATCCCTCTTGTGGGGGAGGAGGCATGTCCCCAACGAACGTGTTGATGTCTACAAAATATATAGTACACAACAATAATTAGACAATTTAATAAAACAAGTTAAAGAACATGCTAGAATAAATTTTATTCTAATTAATTAACACAATAAAATGAAACTAGATTAATTTAACGAAAACACTAATATTACCTTTATCATTTGTATGATCATCCTGTGTGTAGAGGATGTTGGGACATTGCCTCCAATCCATCCATGTGTATGGACACGACACCAAGATAAACATTTGTTCATCCTCACTAGCTAGTAGCATCAGTGCCTAGGCAGAAATCTTGATTGGATACTCCCGCAGGCCCCCCTTGGGCATCATCTAGCCCCACATGCACATATGCACCTCAATAATTGACTTAGGAGGGCGAAAATCAAATTTAGGCTTCATCTATGGAAACCTCTCAAAAAATAAACAAAAAAAAATTGAAGTGAAAGGGAAGTTCTTCCTCCCATGTATCATCGCACGACATCTATCTAAAGCCCTACAAAACTGCCTCAAAAAAATGGCAGACCATTTGATTCATCATGGCATCTGCGTCAAAGAATCGACATAAACGAAAGAGGTAAGATAATGAGTTTCCCATCATTAGTATAGTGTGCAATGGTGGTCATTAATAATGAGAGGCACCTAACCTCTTGTGCAGCAAAAGAAGCAATCCATAGTTGTCCACCACACACCTAAAAATTTGTTGATCAGACTACATGACCCCCAACATATCTCTGATAGTAGATAAGTTGACTATTTGTTTCAACCCCATGGGGGAAATCAGGTAACTTAGGAAAATCCTCCCCTCTCTTGGATAGGCCAGTGATAAAATATATGTCCTCCTCAGAAGGCCTTTACCATGTATTAAGAGTGACACGGAAAGATTGTTGGTGGACATTCCACCAATGGATCAGCTACGCCAACAAGCCAAAGTGCGCCTTCAAGGATGTATCCTCCTCATAGTACTTAAGGAGGCCTACATTCCTCAAGAGAAATTGTGTCGTTGCACTAATAGGGTGAGGGTATAAATCCCTCTCCCTATCTCATGCCCCCCATGGTCAGACCACATTGTATTGGTCTTCCATTTTCTCCTGCTCTTGTTGTTGCTCCCTCTATTGACATCTCTACAACATGATTGAAATATAAAATACATTAGCCTCATACATAAAACACATTTTTTTATTAAATGAAAATTGTGTTTATAAATATGGACACATAACTTTCAATTAAAAAGAAAAAAAACATCCTCGGTGCACCAAAAAACAGTAATGCATTGGCTCTAGTGTGCTATCAAACATAACAACATTGACAACAGTGTGTACATACATATGATGCACCTCTTTTTATTTGCATACATACATTTTCAATGCAATGTGTCGAGACAACCTTACGCATTGATGCATACGTATAACCTTTTCGCATCGGTACAGAACGTTCAGGTTATCGAATGCACCAAGCTATATTTTTTTAATATTATGTGTATGGTGCATTTGGTAAATATAAAGGCACTAAGAGTAACCTAAAAATGTATGCATTGACGTACTTTTACATATTTTCTTGGTGCGTTGTAATATATGAAACGCGCCGAAATAACCTAGCGCGCGCACTCCTGCAACAACCACCGCCTGCAACCTACTTGAAGATCCTAGCGCGCACGATCCTGCTCCCTTTGACGCCTGCTCCCTTCTTTGGATCATCCCTCAGCTGCTTGAATGGCCCCTCCGGAGGCTCCACCGAAGGAGGCAGCACAACAGCAAGCATTTTCAGCATTGATAAGCTCCTTACCTCCTCAGCGTGCTCGCCCTTCGATTTCCAAGTTTGTTAAAAAAATTAAGGGGTTACAAGAATTCTGTCTCCCTCCTTCTTTGCCCAGAATGGCAGCTCTTGCTCTGGCAGAAAAAGGACTTATAGGGCAATTTACAGGTCTCTGGCCCTCACCAAAAATGGTTCAAAGGTGGGTAGAAAGGAATTGGACAAATAAAATTCAAGGGAAAATCTCTATCAGATTTTGTGGGAAGGGTTACTTTACCTTTCATTTTGGAGACAAAGGAAGACAAGGATTTGATATTCCGCAATGGACCTTACTTCATGGATTCCAGAGATTTGTACTTAAAAAAATGGACGTCGGACTTCGACCCGGAGCTAGATATCCCTAACGCAGTTCCTGTTTGGGTTCATCTCCCTCACCTCCCATTGCATTGCTGGGGAGACGAGTCAGTGCGTGCCATTGGAAATGCGGTTGGGAAATACATTGATCAGAGCGAGCCCAGAGATAACATGTAGGCATGTGCCCGTACTTGCGTTGAAGTTGATCTGGGTAAAGGTCTTCCAGAAGCCATCAAGCTCAAAGTTGACGACTGGTCGCACATTCAACAACTCGACTATGAGCAGATCCCTTTCAAGTGTAAGGTATGTCACGAGTATGGTCATTTTGCTAACCGTTGTACTAAGCTCTCTAATGTTGATAATAATCTGCAAGAAGAGCAATGGGAAATGGTCAAAAGGAAAAAATCAGCCCCTAGCCACAAACTTCCCAATGGAGCTGGACCCTCCACTTAACACCCTCCCATCTCTCACAATCCTTCCCCCCCACCCTCGTCCCCTCTTTCTTCTTCCCCTTATCCACCTCAATCTTCTGGCCGCCAGCTGAACCCTCTTCCTTCTTCTCCCTCGTCCAACCCCTTTCACATCCTTTCCCTTCCTGAAGATTCCCCTTCTCCTTTGAATCAACTTGAACCTCCCTCTTCCCCCCTTTCCATGATCATTCCCTCCTACCACCCATCAGATCCACTTCCTCCTAGAATCACTCGAAGAAACTCCAAGGATCAGGTGCTCTCTCTAGATTGTCAAAAGAAGCTGGGAAGAAAGTCTTCCAAACAGCACAGGGATGAGAACACACAAAAAGGCATAGCACTAAGACTCCAGAATCCTATAGAATCTTACATACAGGGATCAATAGACAAAGAAACAGCAAGCAAAGAAAAGGGAGGGAGAGCAACTCCTCGAATCACAATTTTGAAATGATTAAAATTCTTTCATGGAACAGCAGGGGACTTGGGCACCCCTCCAAAACCACTGCCCTAAAGGATCTTATAAATCAAAAGAAACCATCCATTATCTTATTGCAGGAAACAAAAAAGAGAAAGTCAGAAATTAACAAGATCATTGACCATCATAAGCGCTATAAAGGATGTACATGTGAAGCTAGAGGGGCCTCAGGCTGGATTACTACTATTTGGAGCCAGGAAGAGTGGAACAGTGAAGCCAAAATAATAGAAAAACATTGGATAAATACAGTGTTGAGGAACAACATGAGCAAACAGTAGATTGTGATTTTCAATGTATATGCCCCTAACCATTATAGCGACAAAGAAGTTTGCTGGGATTCTCTCAGCAAGAACATAATGGAAGAAGATAGCAGCAACATCATCTTAGGGGGTGATTTAAATTTAATTTTACATGCCAATGAAAAGCGTGGGGGAAGCTTTACGCCAGACCCATTTAGAAATCAGCTGGAAACCATAATGCAAAATGGTGATCTAATCGACATCATTCCAAAAGACCGAAAATATACCTGGATTAATCGCAGATTGGGTAGAAACAATATAATGGAGAAACTAGATTGGTTTCTGGTTAATATCTCCTTTCTTTCCACTTATTCAGCTGTCAATGCCACCATTCTGCCCTTTGCGGTCTCATATCACTACCCAATTACTTTAGCTATGGATACGCACTGCCCTCTTGGGCCTCTTCCTTCAAATACAATCATATTTGGAGTGATTATCAAGCAGCCAAAAGTCTGATTCAGCAAACCTGGGGTCAACATGTTGAAGGATCTCCAGGCTTTATATGGGAAAACAAATTAAAAATGTGAAAAAAGCGCTCAAAAATTGGGCAAAAACGCAGTATAATGAACCAGAGGAAAAAAAGCGAGAGGTGAAAGCCAAAATTGAAGACCTTCAATGTGCAATAGAAAATCAAGAGTACCATCAGGATGAAAAGATTCAAGAAGAAAACCTTTACAATCAGTTATGCAGTATCAAAAGAGAAGAGGAAGAAAAATGGCGTATAAAATCCAAGCAGACCTGGCTGAAAAGCGGAGATAAGAATACCTCTTTCTTTCATAAGCAAGCCACTGCTCGGCAAATCAAAAACAACATAACGGCCATCATAGACAATGCAGGGACCCATCACACTGATCAAACAACCATTAAAGGTGCTGCCTCAGACCACTTCAAGGAGCTCTTAACTGAAACAGGGGAGGAAGAACTCTATGATGACCTCCTGCAGCATTTACCAACCAAAATTACAACAGATTTAAACAAAAAGTTGACAGAAGAGATAAAAGAGGAAGAAATTAAGGAAGCAATTTGGTGCCTTCAGCCTAACAAGGCACCCGGACTGGACGGTTTCCCAATATGTTTTTATGTTTTTATAGAGAATATTGGGATTTGATAAAAAAGGATCTCATAAAATACTTCAAATGGATTAAGAGAAAAGGCAAAATAGGAGGCTATACAAACACAACACACTTGGCTCTCATTCCAAAGGAGAGTCGCCCTTATAATTTCTCCCGCTTCAAGCCAATATCATTATGTAACTCTTCCTATAAAATCTTCAAAAAAATCCTTGCTTCCCATCTCAAACCTCTCCTGCCGATGTTAATTTCTGAAAACCAAGGAGGATTTATGGCTAACAGGCAAATCTTAGATTCCATTCTCTTGGTTTAGGAAGCCATTCATTCTAGCCATTCCAGGAATGAAAAGGGCTTCATTCTGAAATTGGACTTGGCCAATGCCTTTGACAGGGTAAGGCATTCTTTTCTCTTTGCGGTTCTCTAAAAAATGGGCTTCTCTTCCTTCTTTCTTGATATTATAAGAGCCTGTATCTCTGGACCTTGGATTGCTCCCCTTATCAATGGTAGACCTGGACCTTCCTTTCGATCCTCAAGAGAATTAAGGCAAGGTTGCCCCTTATCCCCTTACCTTTTCCTCTTAATGGCAGAGTCTTTTAACTGTGCGCTTGACCACAAGAGGCAGGCAGGCCTTATCACAGGTATTAAATTTGAAGATGGAGTAAAAAACATCAACCATTCCCAATTCGCTGACGATACTCTACTGCTGGGGGGGGTGACCACAATCATAGCTCGAAGATTCAAATCCTTGCTAGATTAGTTCATTAGATACTCAGGGGGGCAGATTAACCATCTCAAAAGTTGTATTTACGAATGGAATGCTTCAGCTCAAACGATTCAAAGCATTGCCACCATTTTTGGTGTTCCTTGCAAGTTAAATTGGGACTATTTCAGCTACCTGGGAATGCCGGTGAGTATAGGGAATGCAAGGGCAGATGCTTGGGAATTAACCTTAGACAAAATGAAAAGAAAAGTTCAGAATTGGGGAACTTCTTGGCTCAATCCAGCTGGGCGGCTGGTGCTCCTCAAATCAGGCCTCTCCTCTCTTCCCCTTTATCAATTTTCCCTGGCACAAGCACCAGCGTCATTTCTTCGCAAAATGGACAGTGTTCTCAGATTCTTTCTTTGGCAGGGAGGGAAAAATGAGAAGAAAAAATTCAACTTGGTTGGATGGAAACAAGTCATCAAAAATCAAGAGAAATTAGGCCCTGGCATTAGATCCCCAACTCTCATGAATTTAGCCTTTGGCAGAAAGTTGATATGGAGACTCATGGAAAACCAAACAGCCTGGTGGAAAAAAGTCTTGGAGACAAAATACCTCAGCCAACCAAGGCAGCATCTGCTTGTGGCTGAGATCCCCAATAGAAACTGCACAAAGATTTGGAATCTATGTAAAAAATCCATCACATTCATGGCGTAAAACGTTTCCAAGGTGCCTAAAGGAGGTAAGAAAGTCAATATTGGCACTGATAAAATCATGGGAAATCCACCAATCAACAGCCTCCCAGGTATGGATTCTATAATTCTCTTCCTCCAAAGTAAAGATATACGTAATTTATACCAAATTTCTCATTGGGATCCAATATCTCATGCTTGGATGCGATGGAATTTTCCTCCCATCCCTCAACGCCTTAAAGGCAGCTCTGACAACTTTTGTAAACATCTGCACAGCATTGCTCCCACTTTTAAAAATGACAAGGATGAATTTAGATGGGATCCCATAGGCACCATCTACATGATTCAAGCAGGCTATGATTATTTAAACAACAAGGAATGCCCAGCGCCAACATGGATACATTGGAAGACTTTAAGGAAAGCAGTAGCAATTCCTAAGGTAAAATTCTTCATGTGGATTCTCTTGAAAGAAAAAACTCTCACTACAGAGAACCTTAAAAAAAGAGGCATTGTTGGACCCTCCAGATGTCCTAATTTCCAAGAAGTAGAGGAGTTTATACAACATCTTTTTATCTCATGTCCTTTTGTAGTTTCTTGTTGGAGCAGCATCAATCCTTCAGCGCCCCCCATCTGGAATCCTAAACACTCCATTGGCGAAGCTCTAAATAATTGGAAAACAAATTACCCCTGGAAATCCATGAAACTCAACCCTACTAAGAGAGTGTGGGATGCCCTCCCATTTGCTCTTTTATGGAGGATCTAGATTGCGCGGAACAACATGATGTTTAGAGACAAAGAGACTTCAATCAGGCATCTTTGTAACAAGGCAAAAAGTCTAGCGATCGAAACTATTGCTTCTAAGATCACAAAAAAAATTGACATAACTAGTCTATGGGCTAAGGAAAAAGACTTCATAAGAAACTTAATAGACAAGATTAGTATCCCCCCAGCAGTGAAAGTCTACAGTAATCTGGGTAAAGCTAACAGTCGCAGATGGAAAATTCGATTAAAGCAGGATGACTTCAACAATTGGCTTCGCTCAAGTAACTCCCACTCCTTGTTCTTTGACAGTGCTTCTAAATCAAATCCGGGAGCGGCGAGAGTAGGGGGCATTATCTTCAATCCTTCTAGTGAACCCTTAGTCTCCTTTGAATGGGGATTTGGGATCCTATCAAATAACAGGGCCGAAGATCTGGCCCTCTATCAAGGCATTATTCAGTTAC
Source organism: Pinus taeda (assembly GCA_000404065.3). Lineage (NCBI taxonomy): Eukaryota > Viridiplantae > Streptophyta > Pinopsida > Pinales > Pinaceae > Pinus > Pinus taeda. The sequence goes on from APFE030892891.1 coordinate 13,471, forward strand.
AGGCTCAGGGAATTAAAAAAGCCCTCATCTTCAGCGACTCGGCCATCATTATCAATTTAATGAATAGCAAGAGGAAAGCTTCCAATATTTTCTTACAGCAAACCATCAGTAGATGCAAAGTCTTGATAGCCCATGATCAGGAATTCCATTTCTATCACATTCTTCGATCCATTAACCGTGAAGCTAACAAATGGGCAAGTCAAGCTTGCTCTAAGCCCAAAGGAAGTATTCTCTATAACAATGAGGACTTACACATTTCATCCCTTGATTTTCATGATTGTTTTAATTTGTTTATTCCAAATGATTTGCTTTTTTGCCAAGATGTACTCTGACCAAATCCACAGTAATCCCGACGCTCTCTATCGCAAGCCGCCAAAAATCCCTTCATATCTCATTGCAGATTTTGTTGTTCCTCTGAATCTAAGCTATTCCTGTGAAATCCGTGATCATCCAAGCTCCCTTCTCGTGATCTAGTACTACATGGGCCTCTGCCCACCTGTTATTTATTCCGGGAAGCCTCCCCCTCATCCGCAAGCACCCATCTTCATGCTTGTTGACCCCTTTGCTCTTGTTTCCCTGGTTATCAGTTGGCCTACGATATCTATTAATGTTTTCGCTTCATTTCACAAGCTCCTTAACACCTGATCCTTCCTCTCTGCTTCTATAAGAATCGCCATTTTGCCTCATCGCATTTCTATTTTGCTCATTCATGCTTCCACTCACCCAGAATTAGCCCCTGCTTTAAAGTCTTATATTCCCTTTAGCTCTGTCCCCGAGTTACTGAGGCTTCTCCTTTTAGTTTCGCTCCAGGCCAGTTCTGAAGCTCTTTGGATGGACCGCAGTGAAGATTGTCTTCATTTTCGTGACTTACAAGCTGAACTGGAGCAAGTTAGAATGCATCAGCATCTCCTGGATGAAAAAATCAATGCTACAACAAGGATTATCACAGCCAAATATGAGGCTGATCTATTACCGGGAATAATGTCCATTTGGATGCTGTTATTCCCACTAAGATGGGTGGCTATCTTAGAAACAAACAAGTAAAGTCTACTATTGTTTTTTTTTATGGAAATAGACAAGAGGAGAACCAAGAAGACCAACCTGAGTCTTGCGCTAGATTTCCTCTCCTTCTTGATAGAGCTTCGCTGCTTCTTCTTCGTTTGCCCAGCTTCAAAGAGAACCTATGGAATCACAACAACATACTACTATCGAAGAAACAAGGATCTATATCTATAAATAACACAGGATCAGATGTATGTTAACCATATAAATTCATAGATAAACAAGTACACAAGAATATGCAAGAAAACAAGAATAGATTTATTAAGATGAAAAGTAGCAAGAGGATTACAACCATATGCTCTGACCCAGCATCATCCTCCAGCTAGGAAGCCCTTCTTCACCTCAAGCAAAGCTTAGATCA
>APFE030892891.1:26925-41948 GCA_000404065.3 Pinus taeda
TAATGAGCTGATGTCGACAAGAAGCGACCCATCGCAGGAGGGCCTTAATGAATCCCACATCAACGACACAGAATGAAGCAAATGATTTTGGAGGTGAAAACAAACAGACAATATGGGGTTCAGGGTGGCAGTCATGAAGGAATGAAGCATGAATGTATTCCAGTGGGTGAGACTGAGGTGAATTGTCTGAATGAATTCTCTTGAACATATCAACAACACTGATGATGGATTGGTAGTGTTAACCCCAGAGATGGATGGTGTGATGAACCAATGGTGAAGACCAGTGAACGGAACAACCCAACCCGACATGAATGCGGAAGAAAAGTGTCATGTTCAAGAGAGACTTGCTACCAATAAAGTTTCTTCTTATTTTCTTCCCAATTTTCCCCAGTCATTGCTAACCAGTACCTCTTTATTTTTGTCAAGCTTGAGGAGGATAAAATATGCTTGTTCTATAATCTGCCCTTCAGGCAAACCTGTCGCTATATTTTAGCGAGTCTAGCAACAGTGAAACTCATTCTCGTCCTGTTGGATGAGTTTGTCACTATTTAGTTTTAACGAGTTTAATGACAAAGATAACTCGGTCTCTTTCAATTTTAGAGAGTCTGAAAGAAATGGAAAGAAGACTCTGAAGATTCTTTTTCGTTGTGTAATCCCTTAAGTTCAAAAAAGCATAAAATAATTCAAAAGGGATGAATTTTCGATAGTTTTAATGAGCCGAACAAGACAAGCGCTTGATCTTTTTGTGTAGTAATCCCTCAGGTCCAAAAAGATTAAAATCTAGAGGAGGGATAGCACTTCCGATGCCTTTTAACGAGCTGGAGAGGCCAATCGCTCGTCAATATTTTCATATTTTACGAGTCAAGTTAAAATAGCTTAAAGAAGATTCGTTTTCGAGGAACGAGTGATGGTTTCGGGTAGCAGCTGATTCCAAGTAAGATTTGGAATTTTCCAATCACGGTAGTGTTACAAGGATGGCTAGCAGAATCACTCTTCGCAGATGTTCCTCGAAGGGGTAAACAATCATATGGGGGTGAATGATCTGCTAAAAACAGAGTGGAGGTGATGGCGAGAACACGACCAAGGCTCAAAAGCTGGCAATAAGGCATTCACAATGGTTATTTACCAGTTCATTTTTTAATGAGCTTAAAATCTGGGGAAAATATTTGTTCATGACTTATGTTTATTTTTTAACGAGCTTGAACTATGCGCTAAAACTGCTCGTGGAGGGTTTATTTTTTAACAAGCTTGAACTCTGCGACAACATTGCTCGCCAGTCGTATGATAAGAATGTCTCATTCGAGATGCTATTTTGAAGTGGCTTACATCTCTCAATCTTTGCCACGGATCCTTTCTTTATGCAAGTTAGGAAATGAATATTTAAAAAATAAATAGCTGCTGTTCACTTGCATGTGGAAAGGTTTGCATGCCCCCAAGTATAGCGAAAAATTTCCAGGTTACCAAGAAAGTTCTATCCGCATAGCAGATAAAATGCTTCCTCGGCGATGTCTATCGAAACAGACAAAGGTGAATGGCGCAAACGCATTCCACTCACATAACTTTAACGAAGGTGTCTTATTCTAGCCTGATCCCATTTTCCTGTAAGGACAGGTTCGTCAGACTAGTCATATATACCTCGCGGGAATCCACTCTATACCCAAGGTTTTCCTGCCGAAACAGGCCAGGGTGCATGCCCCCTGGGTTTCAGTCACATCTTCCTGAATCATTCGCGTTCATCAAGTGTATGGACTGGAGACCGATGAGACATTTCTTACATGGAAAGATCATTTAGGGATGGCATTTGACTATTTGCGATGTGTGAACCAGGGAATGACATTTGGTCCACGAGCTTGACCATTCTGCCTTCGTGCAGAAAACACATTACTCTAAAGAGTGAGGAGACAATGGCTCCCATGCAATAAATATAGTCGCATCCAAAGAGTAGATTATAATCCAAGGGTCCTTAAACGACCATCACGTTCATGTGAACGGTTTTCCTTCTCAAAGTAATGGGCACATTTGGAAGGATCCCTAAAGGTCGACTAGTTCCTTTGTTGAAGCCTGTCAGATTTCTCATTTCAGGAAAAAGCGATGGCGAACCAAGCGCTTTCCAAGCAGTTGAGGAAAGGATACTCACAAAAGCCCCTTCATCGATGATGGTACCAACCATGACAATTCTGTAAGCTTGTACAATGATTCCAAATGGTACACTGGCTACTAAACGGGGTCTACCTAGTAGATTTCGGTCAAAGGAAACGACTAGGTTGCTTGGTGGTGGGATCGAATAGACGGACGGATATGACTCTGATGAACTTCCTTCCTACGATAAAGGAACAAGAGGACCGTCCCCAAGTTCATCAGAGTCTGTGTTGATGAAAATAATTTGAACGGTGTCGTTCTCTTTCTCTTCAGTGACGGTATCATTCGAAGATGAACACTCTGAGGGCAAGACCGGGTCAACTGCCGTATCGCCCCTTTGAATTTCGTCTGTTATGGATTCAGAGGGTTCATTTTCAATGATAGATGCTTTGGCCAACCACAATGATGGGCCAGCCGGATTTTCAACTAGTGGAGGACATAGCAAGATTTTTTTATATCCAAGAGGGAGTCGTAGCGGTGAAACCGGACGATCAACCAAAACTCTTTTAGCCTCGTCAAGGAAGGGACAATGGTGGACGGCGTGATTGCCTTCACACAACTTACAAGGAAATATAGGATTCCTTTTCTGTCCATGTGCTTCACTTTCACTGGTTGACGGTGAGCATTCAACAGGATCGCCAAAGGTTGACGCCACCGGATTGTGCAAACGAGGAGACTAGTCCCTTAAGATCCGAGGGATGCAGGGACAATCTTGGTGATAGTGGTCTCCATTGCAAATGACACAAGGAGATTTAGGTTTCGATTGTGCGGTCCATAAACTGAGGGCTCCTAAGTCCCTAAAAGTGTTGCTTCACTGCCTAAAGGAACAAGGTCAGCTGATTACATCATCTCACAGAAGTTCTCCACTGAAAACTGCTCATAAATGGTCAAAACTAGACCATACTGAAAGCTCAATGCAGAGGCTGCGATGCATATCACCTTCCCAGTGTACAAGGTGCGATGCATATTGAATTGATCCTCTGTAGGGTGCGATGGTCAGGAATGGACAAATGGAAGAGACAAAAATGTGAGGTGGAAGATCATGGAATCTTCTAGAAGCTTCCCCTCTGACACTTGCCTCTCTATTTTCGACCAGGGATGAGTAAGAGATCATCATTCTCCAAGTGGAAGCATGAACTATCAGAGAGAAGACACTAATCAAGACCCCAGAAGATGACTCACTTCCCTATAATCATCTATATATGGATCCCTCATCACAGAGATCATGAGGCTGGAATTTTGTATCTTATAGAGAAGTATTGTTGGTTTTCTGGTGTACATTCATAGTGTTGGGTGATCTAAGCTTTGCTTGAGGTGAAGAAGGGCTTTCTAGCTAGAGGATGATGCTGGGTCAGTTAATATGGTTGTAATCCTCTTTCTACTTTTCATCTTAATAAAGCTATTCTAGTTCTCCTCCATATTCTTGTGTACTTGTTTATATATGCATTTGTATGGTTAACACACATCTGGTCCTGTGTTATTTATGAATATAGATCTTTGTTTCTTTGATAGTAGTATGTTGTTGTGATTCCATAGGTTCTCTTTGAAGCTGAGTAGATGAAGAAGAAGCGACGAAGCTCTAACAAGAAGGAGAGGAAATCAAGCACAAGACTAAGGTTGGTCTTCTTGTTTCTCTTCCTATCTATTTTCATAAAGGAAAACGAAAGTAGACTTTACTTGTTTGTTTCTAAGATAGCCACCCATCTTAGTGGGAATAGCAGCATCCGCGTGGACACTATTCCCAGTAACAGGGAGTGAAACAATATTTATCAAATCAATAACTTTTTCTTTTCATACTCAGATTTACATACTCTACTTCAATGAAGGTAGCTCATGTGTACACGCAACTTTCTTTGAAGAAACAAGCCTATATCCAACAAATTTATGATTCAGTTAATTCATCATATGTTGATCTTTAATCATTGCATCAGTGCTTCATTAACCATATAAATAGTAACCATGTGCAGCAATAACAGAATAAACCATCACACATTAGCAACACACATGAACACTAAGATTTAAGGTGGAAACCCAATGTGGGACAAAAACCACTTGCTGTTGTTTTCTTTTAATATAAGAAAAACCTATTTACAATCTCTTACTGGTGAAATCTCATACCAGTACGCAGGAAAGCACTTGCAGAAGGCTACAACCTTCTCTCGTTCTCCAGCTTCTACTGGAAGGGAGCTACAACCCCCTAGATCTTGTACTAGCTAATTTTTTTACTAGTACATACGTGCTGACATACATAAGGCTCCAACCTTCACTCATTTTATAGCTACTACTAGAAGGGAGCTGTAACCCCCTGGCTCTTGTACTAGCTAATCCATTTACTAGTACATAAGCATCGGCCTATAGAAGGCTCCAACCTTCACTCATTTTCCAGCTACTGCTGGAAGGGAGCTCTAACCCCTGGCTCTTGTACTGGCCGATATGTTTACCAATATGTAGGCGATGACCTATAGAAGGATATGACCTTCGTTCTTCCTCTAGGGACTATGTTTCATAAATGTTCAGACTAGATACTCCTCGAACACAAAAGCCAAACTCTAAAGGCCTAGTTTCATCCAATTTTCATACTAGATCAATCAGTAACATAGAAGCTCAAAATCAATCACCACTGAAATACAACCATCAAATACATTTGCATCAACCAATCATTGAAATCCAATCATCAATCTCTGAATCAACCATAATTGAATCAATCAATCACTAAAAACCCATTGTCGCTGAAGCAAATCACAATCGATCAATCTGAACATTTAGAACACTATCACCAGAATACAGTCACTAGAACACAAAGAAGAACCCAAAACTCTGCATCAACAACCAGAATCAACTGCAACTTCAAACTTCATATTTCATAATGTACATGCTACTTCGATGTGACTAACCAATGTGTATGCGCACTTTTACCAAAGCGAACCAGCGTATAAATCTGTAAATACTAACTTTAAATTTCATAACTATTCCATACTTCAGTCATACCCAGATAATAACATTTATAGAATAAAAAATGCGTTAGTATTCAGATCTATACTATCCATGATCAAACCACATAATGATAACTCATTTCAGGCCTTATGATCCCGATCCATCATCCATCATCAACCACATAGGTGCATCCTTAGTTCAGATCAAGCAAAGCATCAGAAACCCATAACTTGCATATTTGATCTAACACTTCATAAGATATTCAATACTTGTACACCTTGGCCTAATGATCTTCTCCTCATTACATAGTTTTAGTCCTTTCTCAATACCTTGGACCAAAACCACTTAGGACCAATACCTCAGACCAAATACCTTGGACCAATACCTCAGAGCAAATACCTTAGACCAATACCTCGAACCAAATACCTTAGACAAAATACCTCAGACCAATACCTTGGACCAAAAACTTGATTTTCCATCCCATACACTTTTTTCCTTCTATGAAAGTGTGTGTATACCTTACGCTCCCTTTGTTCTATTAACCCGCATGTATACGCTGCTTGGACAAAGTGAATGAGCGTATACTTTTTAAACCACTCTCTTTCTTCAATCTCTGGAGTCTGATCTATAATACTTTGATGTTAACCTGTTGCATTGTGAACTATCATCTGTGTCAGTTTCCATCAAGGAAAACACCTGTATCATTATGCCAATAAATCATACCCTTCTCCATCTAAGCAACCTCAGATTCTTGCTCAACCAAATCCGAACCCGAAAAATATACAGACATAACAGGGCTAGAGTGGGGAAGCATCTTACCCTGCCTATGCTTTGGAAATCTAAGAAATCAACCTTAGGTATAGAAGAGTGATTCCAGATAATCAACCTCCATCTCCACCTAAGGAGATTGAAGAGAAAAAGGAGGAGAATGTCCCTCAAGAAAATCCACCTCCTTTTCTTGAGAGATTAATCCATCCTATCTAGCACACCCCAGAAGAGATTGAACTTCTAGGTGAATTAGAAAACATATGCATTAAAATCCCACTCCTCCAAGCTATCAAGGATGTCCTCATCTACAAGAAGTTAATCAAGGAGATATGTTTCAAACATCCTCATAGGTGAAAGAAAGACACCCCTACCATTAATGTCATTAGACAATTGTCTGACTTAATGATGGGGTAGGTGATATTCCCAAAGTATCTAGATCTTGGAAGTCCTCTGGTAGATGTGCACGTCGATGGTATCATTGTCCCCCATACCTTGATCAACCATGGGGCTGCCATCAATGTGATGAATAAGGAGACTTGCTTAAGATGAATCTTCAAGGATAATTAAGAAAGACCACAATACTCTTGCAACTTGCAGATAGGTCCACAATAGCTCTTGAGGGATCTGTTGAGGATATGATGGTAGCCACTAATTCCTGGGAATACCCTCCTGACTTCTTAGTTCTCCAACCTAAGACCACGTCCAATGGTTATCCTCTCATCCTTGGAAGGCCATGGCTAGCCACTGCTTATGATTACATAAGTTGCATGGCTAGGAATATGACCATTAAAAATGGGCATTTGTCCAAACAATTGGCATTGTACCTTCCTGCTCAACCATCTTTGGATCATAACTTACCTTTTTGGTTATAAGAGGAGGAGGAAGATGAAGTCTACTCTTCCCCAATCTGTACCTGGGGAAACCTAATGAAGATGACCTGATTGAAAAAATCCTCCAAAATTAGCCCTCTAACACCATGTCTCTTGAGGAGTTAGTGAAGAAAGTTGAAGATAACCCTTATAAATATTTGTGCCTAGCTGAAAAAAGTCCTACTCATGTCAAGATGATATAATTTGGCCTAGAAAGTATATTGAAAATCAACCCCTCTCTATGTACATCAGGAAGAGGAGTTATGTGACATGCTAAGAAAGAATCTGGATGCCTTTTCCTAGGGTTACAAGGAAATGAAGGGAGTGCACCCTTCGGTGTGTACTCACCACATTTACATCAAGGAAGGTTGCAAGCCAGTGTGCCAACTTCAGAGAAGAGTGAACCCAACTCTCAAGGATATCATCAAAGAAGAACTGCAGAAGTTGTTTGATGTCGGGTTCATTTACCCCATCTCAGATAGTGAGTGGCTATCTCCTCTAGTTCTAGTTCCAAAGAAAAATGGGAAGTGGAGGATTTGTGTGGACTACAGAGAGCTAAACAAAGCCAAAATAAGGACCATTTCCCTCTACCTTTCATTCACTAATTATTAGATGGTCTGGTAGGAAAGAAGTTCTTCTCTTTCTTAGATGGATTCAGTGGGTACAATCAGATCTAGATCAACTCAGAGAAACAAGACAAAACCACCTTCCCTTATACTTGGGGTACCTATTCTTATAGGGTCCTTCATTTTGGGTTATGCAATGGCCTTGCCACTTTTCAGAGGGCAGTCTTGAGCATCTTTGCAGAGCTAGTCCATGACTTTGTGGAAATTTATATGGATAATTTCACCCCCTATGGGTGTGATTTATGGGAGGCTATCTCTAACTTGGGAAAAGTATTAAACAAATTCATTGAAATGAAATTATCCCTTAGTCCTAAGAAGTGTGAGTTCTTGATGATTGCAAGGAATTTTGTAGGTCACTCAATATCCCAGGAAGGACTACAAGTGGACCCAAATAAGAAAACTATCAGAAAGAGGGTCCCTACTCCTCATAAGCAGAGGGATGTCAAAAGTTTCTTAGGGTTAGTTGGATACTATATGAGATTCATAAAAGACTTCAACAAGGTAGCCTCACCTTTTTTTGGCCTATTAGCCAAGGACTCCAAAGTTTTATGGTTAGAACACTGCCAAGAGGCCCTAGAAACCCTAAAGGACAAGCTGACTACCACACCTATACTCTGAAGCCCAAATTGGGCTCTTCCTTTCCACACTCATGTTGATGCCTCCAACGAAGGTATAGCAGCAACTCTGGGCTAGATAGATGATAAGATACCGTATGCCATTTACTTCATCAATAGAAATATGTACAAGGCTGAATTGAACTATACTGCGACTAAAAAATAACTCCAAGTTGTTGTCCATTCCTTGAATAAATTTAGACATTACATCACTGGTTTCTAGACCTTTGGGCATATTGACCATCTGCTATTAAATATTTGATGAACAAACCTGATGTGCATGCCCAAATTATTAGGTAGTTTATTTTGTTACAATAGTTTTATCTAACTATCATTGATAAGCCTGGTAGAGAAAATGTAGCTGCAAATATTTTTTCCAGATTAGCTTTGCCTACAGGTGAGGAAGGAATGGTTGATGACCAGCTGCCATATGAGCATTTATTCATCATTTCAGTTCTTTCTCCATGGTTTGCTGACATAGGAAACTACTTAGTATCTGCACAATTCCCTCCAAATCTACCCTCCAAAGAAAAGAGAAGAATTATAAGGAAAAGCACCCCATTCACTTGGATTGGGGGCAATCTCTTTAAGCTTAGCCTAGATCAAATTATGATAAGATGTGTCAGGGAGGAGGAAGTTTTTGACATCCTTCTTGCCTATCATTACGGGCCTTGTGGAGGTCACTTTGCAGCCAAAAGGATAGACTTCAAGGTAGTACAACCTGGCTACTATCGGCCCACTCTCCACCAAGATGCAAAAATATATACCAACAAATGTGACTGGTGCTAAAGAATGTGGAAAACTACTCCCAGGGATGAAATGACTTTGCAACGTCAAGTGAATTTTGAGCCATTTGACATGTGCGGCATGGATTTCATTGGTCACATTGATCCACCATCAAGACATAAAAAGTTCATAATTGTGTGCACTGACTACTTGAGAAAGTGGGCTGAAACCAAGCTTGTCAAGGTAGCCATAGAAGAGAAAGTGGTTGACTTCTTAAGGGAGGATGTGTTTTAAAAGTTTGGATACCCTAGAGAGCTAGTCACTAATCAGGGCACTTAATTCACCTCACACATGATTGAGAATATGTTAAGATAGCATAAGATCAAACACATCAAATCTACTCCTTACCACCCTTAGGCCAATGGACAAATAGAAGTTACAAAGAGAGCATTGGAAAAAATTCTGACATAGTTGGTGAGCAATAGTAGGAAGGTTTGGGCTAACAGACTAGTGGAAGCCATTTGGGCCTACAATACAACTTGGAAGACAACCACTTCACCCCTTATGATTTGGTCTATGGGAAGAAGGCTCTGCTCTTCATTGAGTTTGAGTACAACACTTTAAGAATGGTGACACAGTTGGATTTGGATGTTACAAGGGCATAACAAGAGAGGCTGCTCCAACTTAATCGGTTAGATGAATTCAGGTTGTAGACCCTCCTAGACACATAGGTGATTCAAGTACAAATAAAGGTTTGGCATGACAAAATTATCAAAGACGAATTGTTTCAAGAAGGTGATTGGGCTCTGCTGTATGACTCTAGGTTCAAAGATTTCAAAGGCAATTTGATGACCAAATGGTTGGGCCCATATGTGATAGAAAAGTTCCATGAAAATGGGGCTATTTAGATAAGAAACATTGATGAATAAGGTATCCCCTTGCTTTTCAATGGGTATATATTGAAAGCCTACAAAAAGCCTTTGTCAAAGGAAGAGTTCGTTAGTAGTATCAGTAAGGTAGTAATGGTGATTGAAGGATTCTCGACTTCCACCTTACCAAATTCTTGAAGATTGTTGAATTTTTGAAAAATGAAAAAAGAGAGAAAAAAGAAATAAGGGACCTAGGTGAAAACCTCCATGAGGCACCTAAGGCCCACTCTTGGGTCGAAAACCTCCTTGAGGCAACCCAAGGGTGAAAAAAAAAATAAAAATAAAAGATCTTAGGTGAAAACATACCTTGAGGTGCCTAGGGAAGGAAAAAAAGTTGAAAACCATCTTTGAGGAGACCTAGTTGTCTTTCAAAAAAACAAAAAGAGGAAAAAACACAAAAAATTTAATGGTAGGGACCTCAAACCCGCTCACTCATCACAATTCCTGGATTTTGCAGGTTTTCAAGAAAATAATGGACACCAGGTTCAGAGGGAAATGAGTCATGCAAAAACCCATTCTTCCTTCATTAATTTCATATCTTCCATGACCACCATGTCTCATTCATCCATACCCATCCCTAACCATCAAAAATCTAATTTTCAAGCAATTCTATGACTTCTACAGGATTTCCTGTAGTTACTACAAGAGTTTCCAGTAGTACAACAAGAAGTCCTTAAAATCTACAGGAATGAAATCCTGGTTGAGAAATCATAATGTAGGGTTGTTTTGGGTTGAAAAAGGATGCCATTGACCTCACCACAACTCAACCAACACCATTTCATGACCATTTCACCCTTTGTGTCCATCAAGAAATCCACTTAGAAAAAGAAAAAAATATAAAATATAGAAGAAAAAGAAAAAAAAAAGAGAGGAAACAAAGAAATATCAAAGGGCCATACCATCCGTAGTCTACCTCACCTACTACTCCATCTCCCCTTTGCCACCCCTTCCACTCCTACTTCGACACCTATTCTTCCTCCAAGCAAAAGAAAGACAAAAAATTTAGAAAGAGGCAGCTACAGGAAACCCTGTAACAACCTATATTGTAACAGGCTCCTCCTTCAACACCCATGTAGAGGAAGAGTAGCAGCACACCTACAAGAACTATGGCACCTATTCAAGGCTCAACAACAACAGAATAGGCCATCATCTACACATCACAACAAGAAGACAACCTATCAGTAGAATAAAATCAACAAAACAAGAGCAGAAGAGAAGATGTACCTGAACCAGAAGCAACACAGCAAAGCCACCCTCCAGCATGCATCCAAAAAACAACGGAAGCCACATGTATGGCACCTCATCCACACTCTCTCCTATGTACGAATAAAATAAAAACTGTAGGAATATGAAAAAGTTGGTTTTATAAGCTAAAGGTGGCTAATTAACTTGGCCACCCTCAGCTCGAAAACAAAAAGTTAAATTCTAGTCAGCTCAACATGTGGCAAGGTCACGTCAAAGGAAATAAATCAGAAAGGTGGTTGAGTCACATTGTACAGGAGTGGGTGATGATTACGAGAATGGGCTTCATGATAACTAATAGTGTGCCAATGATCCAAAAGGAGAAATTACGTACCCAACCAGTCAACACATTTCTCAAAAGAATCAACCATAAATAGAAATATTCCCTAAATTTCATGCAATACATCATCCATTTCAATATTTTGAGATATGGGACCACCTGGAGGAGCCATCAAAGGAGAAAGCTAGTCTCAACCATTGTATAGTGAGCACCTATAGGAAACGTAGAAAAACTATAGGAAACAATGAGAATTGTCAAAAATGCTACGAGGGGGTGCCTAGGGCCCAAGTATTCAAGAATTATCCTCTACAAAGGAATTAGAGTGAAAGGTAGGTGGCCCATATCCTCTGTGTTTTCATTTTTAAAGATGAAAGGAAAAGGAATTGTCATTTCTTTCTAGTAATTGCAGTGTGCATAGAGATAGGAAAAATTGTGTGGAGATAAAGGGAGAATTGTAGTCCTCACCCTCCTAACTCTAAACCCTTAGTCACCTGGGAAAGATCTTAAGATAAAACCACAAAAATTCATACAATCAGATTGATAGAGAGAGAATATGATAGGAGGTTTCAATAGAAGGGAGCCCACAAAAACAACTAGACTACATCTCCATCCTCCCATGGTAGAGATATTTAGAGGGAATCTATGGTTGGGGTTCTTCGAGCTACTTATAGGATATGATGATGATATAGATCGGGACTTTGCAATGTCACTCACACCTCAACCTAGAGTTAATGCCACTGCTGTAGTGAGAGGATTGTCAGTAACAATTAACCCTGAAAGCATTAGCAGAATCACTACACTTCCTCTAGGTTTACAATGGAGAAAGGAGGATAAATATTGTAGCACTTATGCCAAGAATAAATTTTTCTTGGAAGATCAAGAACCAATTGAGGACAAAAATGGTATTAGAAGGGAGAGCATTTCATATCCTTGGGATGAAGTAAGTTATCACATTCTCAAATATATTTCTTGTGAGGGAAGGCTCAGTATAGTCTATGGTTACCAATTTAGATTCCTCCATCAGTTGAGATTTGGAGAAGAGTTACATCCTAATAGAAGACTTAGTGTTCCATACTTTTTTTTGCAATCAATCATAGAGATGAGCATAAAGGCATAGGAAGGAAAGCATCAGTAGCTAGAAAATCATGGACTAATCAAGATCATACTAGAATATGCCCTAAGCGAATTAAGAATCCCTGTTCTATGGTCCACATTTTCAAACATGGACAAAGAAGATGTAATTCAAGCTATTGAGTATGAAAGAGACCCAACCTCTAGCGATGAGGAAGGGGAAGAAGAACCAGAAGAAGAAGAGGAAGAAGAGCCTGAATAAGAGGAAGAAGAACCTGAAGAAGGAGAAGAGGAACATGGAGAAGAAGAGAATGAGCTAGAGGAAGAAGAGGAGGCAGAGACAAATGAAACAAAGTAAGAGAAGGATAGTGGGGAAGAGGCACAAAAGGATGAGTCAAGCCCTGAAATACATAGCAAGGAAGGGGAGGAATCCACAAGAGTGTCTCATGAACCCACTGAGAAGGAGGCAGCTGTTTCCTTGACTTCCCTAAGAACACCCATAAAATCCACAGGAAAAAAGAAGAAGCAGACTCCCCTATACTTCAAAACAAGTAGGAGCACCAGGATAAAACAAGGGAGACCAGAAACACCTACCAAGACTCCTATAATGATTGAAGACTCACCAAGAGGATAAGAAAATCTAGTCTCCCCAGGAATGAAAGGTGAAGAGGGCACATCAAAACATGCTTCCCCAAGGTCACCGATCACTTATGTTAGGAGGCCTCTCACCAGGTTAACCTTAGCAAAGAAAATTGTAGGTTTTAACTCCGTACAGAAATTACCTGCATACGAATTCTAAATCATAGGACAAATAAAAATGTGAGAGCATAACACATAAAACACATATACACAGAGATTTCCCATTGGATCTCAAAATTGAGACTACCAGCTTGATTTTTCATTATATTCCTTTTAATGTTACAATACATGTTTATACATGCCGAAGCATCCAATACCATGGACTAAAAACCATCGCGTCCAAAACCATGGACCGAAAACCATAGGTAGGTTCGCCCAACCTAATATAGGGTCCAAAAAAATTTTTATCGGGGCGCTGCCCCGAACCCCGTAGAGGGGGGCTACCCACCCCCCGCTGCACAATCGACGCAATGAAGGGGGGGCTCCGCCCCCCCTCTAACCCCCCGGTTCACTACATAGGTTAGTCATGGAAAGAATATAACACAACCCAACAATCTCCCACTTGTTGTTTTCTTTCGACAAGGGGCCACAAGAGAGCTTAGTCATTTTTCCAACCCTGAAACGCCCATTGTTTCTCTACACCAAGAGAACTTCTCAGAGCTCACAGATTTTGTCAATGCATCTACAGTATTCTTCAAAGTGTCCACCTTTACCAGCAACACCTTTCTTTCTTCTATCATATCCCTCACAAAGTGATACTGAACATCAATGTGCTTTGTCTTTGAATGATAAGCAGGGTTCTTTGCCAAGAAAATTGCACTTTGGCTGTCACAGTCTATCCTTATAGCTCCCTGTACTAACCCCATACTTGAACACAATCTCTGCAACCAAACTGCTTCCTTGCTTGCATGAGTGGCTGCCATGTATTCTGCCTCTGTAGTTGATAGTCCCACTACAGATTGTTTCTTACTCATCCAACTGACTGCACCTCCAAATAGGTTAAACACATACCCACTTGTAGATCTTCTCTGATCCAGATCTCCAGCCCAGTCTACATCAACAAAACCACGAATATCCAACACTCTATCAAATCCTAGTCTTCCTTGGTAGCACAAACCATAATCACTAGTGCCACGCAAATACCTGAAAACCCGCTTCACTGCTGTCCAGTGCTCCTTCCCTGGTTTGACATAAACCTGCTCAATACTCCCACTGCATGTGCAATGTCCGGTCTAGTACAGACCATGGCATACATCAAGCTACCAACTGCACTTGCATATGGAACACGAGACATGTCCTCTTCCTCTTCTTGTGTCTTGGGACACTGTTCAGCAGATAACCTCACACCTACAGGAATAGGAACCTTCACCGGTTTACTATCCTGCATATTAAACCTCTGCAATATTGTCTCGACATACTTCCTCTGGTTTAACCAGAGCTTCCTCTTTGCCCCATCTCTTTTAATTTCCATGCCCAAAATATAGTTTGCAGCACCAAGATATTTCATGTCGAATTTGGAGGACAATTGGGTCTTCAAATCCTGGATAATTTCTTTGTCATTTCCAACCAACAACATATCATCCACATACAAGACCAGATAAATAAACGGTCACCAATTATTTAAAATACACACAATGATCTGCTTTGCTTCTGGTGAAGCCAAGTCCCCGTATAAATGTATCAAATTTCTGATACCACATCCTTGGTGACTGTTTAAACCCATACAGAGACTTCTTTAACTGCATACCAGTTCTTTCTTACCCTTCACCGCAAAGCCTTCAGGTTGCTTCATGTAGATTTCCTCTTCCAAATCCCCGTGAAGAAATGTTGTCTTCACATCCATCTGTTCTACCTCAAAATCAAAAGCAGCAGCAACAGATAAAAGTAATCTAATAGAAGTTACCTTGGTAACAAGAGAAAAAATATCACCAAAATCAATTCCCGACACCCGGGAATAACCTTTTGCTACCAACCGAGCTTTGTATTTCTCCACCTTTCCTTCTACATTTGTATTCTTCTTGAACACCCATTTGCTGCCAATGGGTTTCCTTCCAGCCGACAACTCCACTAGATCCCAAGCCTCATTTTTGTACAGAGATGTCATTTCGTCAACCATGGCCTCTTTCTAGAGTTTTCCATCCTCTGAATCCACTGCTTCCTTCACAGTTCTGGGATCATCATCAGTA
>APFE030892896.1:5904-24053 GCA_000404065.3 Pinus taeda
TTTTAATTAATAAATTATATCTGTTCAAAATGATCTTTAACCACTATGCCTATGACCACAATGATATCATAGTGGTGGTGATTAATCTTCAAAATTCATTTTGTTTGTTATTCCATTTTCTATCTAAATCCTATAATAAGAAGTTGATTTTCAACTATTTTTGTTTAAGATTTTGAGTTCTCTTTTTTATATTGTTTCTTTAAATTCCTTTGCTTTTAAAAACTATATTTATATTAACTTATAACCACAACTTAGCCTTTCATTGAATTTTACTACCATCCTCAAGATTATTTGAGTTAGCAATGATATTTTAGGATACCAATGTTTCATAGACTTAACTCAATATCACCAATTTTGAATTTGAATTTTAATATTTAAAAATTCGTTACAGTAAGCTTTGCATCTTATTTTAGTATACCATAGTATATTCATATTACTAATTTTGAGTTTCAATTTTAATATAGGAATTTGTTATTGTAGGTTTTGCATAACATTTTAGCATACCATTGCTTTAAGATCTAACTCAATATCACTAATTTTGAGTTTGAGTTTTAATGTAAGAACTTATTATTGTGTGTTAGATCTATTGATGCATTGTACAATTATAGTGATTCAAAATGTGCTTTCACAAGTTTGAATTTGTTTTAGGTCATTTTAAGTTTTTTGAATTTGTTTTAGGTCCTCTTAAGTTTTTTATTTTATGTATTGATAAATAAAAATGGTGAGCATCACAGGTTAGCTTCTCTTAACTAATAGTATTACTTCATATACCATTATTGGACACATCATCAAATGTTATTATCCAAGTTTTCATATGAAGTATTATTGACTTAGTTTTTGTGTTTTATGTTCAAAATATGCCAATAACACTATTGAGTGAGAAATGGTAATCTATCATAGAGATTCTAGTCCTTAGTCATAACATAAGTATAACTCCTTGGTCTGAAAAATGTATTTCTCATTATTATTTAGGTAGGAGATTATTATTGTGGTTTGAGAATGATGAAGCCTTTCGATTTCCCATTCTCATGGAATATTTGAGATCATTTCTCAAATGATATCCATTATTATCCTTAGTTACTAGTTCTTAGGATCTAAATGAGCATTTTTCTCCTAAAATTGTTGATGTATTTTTCTTTTGTAAAGCTTATAACCTAGTGTTTTCATTAATAAAAAACATTCAAAACTTTAGTTGGATTTCCCAAGTCATTGGTATCAGAGAAAATTTACATTCCTAGAGAGTTTTGGGTATCTTCTCTTTGTATTTCCTTCTTATCTAATTTGGGTTTGAGATATTTGCACTTGAAATTTCTAGTGTCGAAGTTTTCATGGTGAAAATTTGTTGAATTTCTAGTATATGCCAAATTCATCCTCATATATGTTCATTTATGCCTATTCTACGCTAGTTTCTATAACAACCATTTGTAGTGCTTCATATGGAACACGAAATCAACAATGATTTGAAAGTTTAGGTCTCTCCTAAACATCTGATAACTAGAGAAAGGCACATGTAGTTTGTAGGTGTCCTTATCAAATTGTGGCCTTCTTTAAAACTTACCTCCTCTCGCACATTGAATTCACGAAAAAATGACCAGATAAAGATCACAACAAGGAGTGACCTTTACCTATATAGATAGATACCATATTCTAAACAACAATACTAATTGCTTAAGTAATTGTAGGATAAATCACCTTCAATCTACAATTCCTGTGGTGGAAAATGATCCAAATCGATATTGGTGGCCACCCACCTATTCCACTTGGACCCCCACCATTGTTTCTATTAGTTTCCTTAATTATAGTATAGTTTACTATTGTTGGAAATTTTTTAGGTCTTAAACTTCCAGAACCGTTTT
The DNA here is from genome assembly GCA_000404065.3 of Pinus taeda. NCBI lineage: Eukaryota > Viridiplantae > Streptophyta > Pinopsida > Pinales > Pinaceae > Pinus > Pinus taeda. The sequence goes on from APFE030892896.1 coordinate 7,761, forward strand.
GAGACCCTAAACAATGTTGTTTTTTGGAAAACCAACAAACCCATAGCCTATGATAGGGGTTTGAAGTTGAAATTTGTAGTCCTCAGATAGATATTTCTAATGAGATATTGTACGTGTCAAAAAAAGATCATATGCCAAAGTTAAAACCCCAGGAAGTTGATGTACCAACTTACCTTAACGGGGCCCACAAACTTTTGATGCTTTATCTCCTAGGGTTAGGTTTTTGTGTGTTTAGGGTTTTCCATTATTTCTCAATAATAAATAGGCCTTCGAGCCTCATTATAGCAATATTCAGAAGGCATGTAGTTGTCACATCTCTTCTCAGAGATAAGCTACCATTGCGTGAACTAGTTTTTTTCCATTCTGCATGTAAACAATTTTCAGTATTTTGTTATCGATGAATTGAAGTTCAATTTTTGTTGTAGCTCTATGTTTATATTTAAATTAGTATTTAATTTCGTTCCTGTATAGATTTATATCAGTGGTATCAGAGCGCTCTACTCTTTTTCTATTTTTTTGTGCATGTCCCAACAAGTCAGGGTATAAGGTGTTAGGGCTCAAACAGGTTAAACCTTTGCAAGACTGACCCAAACAACTTCCCATGGAAGAGAAAATAAATGCGAGGGAGCAAGAGATCATTTCAAAATATTTCTCTAAGAAGCCCTCAAGCAACAAAGGAACGCGATGATGGACAATGTTTCTTAGATCCTTCGGCAAATGCCCACAGGTGACGCATCTTCATCCAAAAACCACTTTGGAGGTGCCACTCCCTTTAAGATACAAGTCAACTTTGACATTCCCATATTTGAAGGCCAAATAGATGTAGATGTCATCGATAGTTGGTTAAATTTATTGGAATGATATTTTTTCGTTCATTATTTTTCCAATAGGGAAAATATTACTTGTGCACTTCTCAAAGCCGCCCCCCATAGAACGGACTAGTGGGAAACATATTGTGAGTAGAGGGACGAGAGGGAACCCTCACTATTTTCAGCCACACCCACTTGGAATTATTTTCAAGATTCCATCAAGGAATAGTATTACCTTGTCGGGAGCTATGAAAATAAGTACATAAAGTGGACCACACTGAAATAGGGAAGGGACCAAGATGTGTTGGACTTCATGAATATTTTCATACCCTTCACACAATTTTTTGTATCAAGTATTCTGAGCGGAATTTGGTACTCAAGTATTGCGACTATCTACACAAATACATCTTGGATGAGATGGGATTCCTAGACATATCCTCATTTGGCACCACCTAGCAATACACTGTCAAGATCAAGCAGAAATATAAACAGAAAAAGTGAGACTTTGGATCTATGAATATGAAGCAAGGGAAAGATGCCCCCAAACCGCAAAACAAAGGATAAAGACAAGGCAAGGTGACCCAATACAACCTACCAAACCCGCGAGAAAATAACAACACCTCGAAGACAAAGAAGGAAACAAGAATTTTTTGTGAGTTCCATAAGAGCCCCACTCACAACACAAGTGAGTTTCGAGCCAAGTAGTCACTGGTGGTCAAGTTGAAGCCTTCAGAGTCAGATGCAATTTCTAACTCTAACTCAAAACTTGACAATGGGAATGACAAAGGGATGCAGATTATTGATGTAGATCCTAACGCCACTGTTTCCACCACCAAGGTCAAGAATATTGAGCTTGAAGATCCAGAGGAGGGGGGAATCTCTTCTACTCACAAATGTGGGTGAATGGTTCTCTATTACAATTCATTGTCGATAGCAAGAGCCAAAAGGACCTCATTTCAATAGATGTCATGAAGCGGTTGGGCCTATCAACCACACCATACCTATAGTCATACATTATCTGGTGGCTTCACCAAGGACGAGATCTCCATGTTATCCATCAGTGTCTCTTTCCCTACAAAATCAAGCCCTTTGCAAATGAGGTACTATGTGATGTTGCTCCTCTTGAAGTTTGTGATATATTATTAGGCCAACCATACTTATGGAAGCATCATGTTATGTATGAGTCTAGGCATCGCACTGGTATTATTACTTTAGGCAATAAGTTATACAGGATACCAGAGGTAGCCCCACATACCGCCATCTCTTTGATATCTGCTAAACAATGCAACAAGATCATCTCCGAGACTAGGAAATTTGTTTTCTTTCTAATTTTCTCTCAAAGGGGGAGATCATGGACACGTCCATGGCCCCTAGGATGGGTTCTTCCATGCAACAAAATTAGGTCGATAAGGTCATGGAAGAATATAAAGAAATATTATCCTCACCCACAAAGGTACCCTTACACTATCAGGTCAAGCATTCGATCGATCTGACTCCTAGAGAACCTCTACCCAATGGAAAAATATACCTCTGCTCCTTTCTGGAAAATGAAGAGATCAAGCAAAAGATCCAGGAGTTGTTGCAAAAAGGGCACATACGACTAGGTTCCTCACTGTGGTGAAGTAAAATTATGAGTGCAGATACAAACAATTCCTCTAGCCCAATAATGGGTCTAGCCACAACCAATACAATCTATGGAAGATTTCCAAGTGTTAGAACCAATTAAGAGGGCCTACCTCTGAGTACGCTTATCCCGTTTGATGATTTCCTTGTTTTCTCACTCTAGCTATCTATCGTTTCCTTCTTCAAACATCTAAAACAAGTAAACAATAGCAAACAACAACCGTGATAATATACAAATTGTAATTCAACCTACTTAAAAAGTCAAGAAACATCAAGCTATGAACATGTAATATGACACATCATGTAGGAAATCAATTGATAGTTTCATATATATTGAATCAAGAAGATATTACAACCATTGTCTTGATGTTGTCGTTCTCCTCCGACAAAACTAGGTTCCCACACACTTCTGTTAGCATTCCATGATGGCCTCAACAATGATAGTTTCAAGGCTCTTCCCTTTAGGATTCGCACTAAACAAAATTCACACTTCTCCCTCACACAACTAGAGAGCTACAACTATGAATAGCTTGTTGTTTACTCCAAACTTAATTAGCACTAGCACACCAACATCAACACTTCAACACTAGCTTGTGCTTGGGAAAAAGGGAGGTTTATATAGCATGAATGGATGGGAGATGGTTCCTCTTCTTATGGGAGAAGGTCTTATATCTTGAGGTAGTTCCATCCTTATAGGGGAAAGGAGCCCAAACTGGCATCCTCGACCCCATCCGGGCAAACCATTTACCAGACTTTCGTTACGAAGCTTCTAGAGCTGGAAGTTTCGGCTCCTTATTTAAAAAACTTTCCAAAAGAGGATCAGCATGACTGGAACACAACTCAATCACTCCAGTCAATGCTAGGGACAGTGTTAATCCTTGAATATTGATTCAAGGAGTGTTATAGACATATTTGGGCACTGCAACCCCAATCACATATGTCCATAAACCAAGGGCTTCTAAGTCCATAAAAGTGTTGTTTCATACCCTAAAGGAGCAAGGTCAGTTGATTACATCATCTCCTAGAAGTTCTCCCTGAAAAACTACTCAGAACTGGTCAAAACTAGACCATATAGACTGCACAGTGCTAAGGGTGCGATGCATCTCACCTGCCACATGCAAAACGTGTTATGCATACTAAAAATCCCTTCTGTAGGGTGCAATGAGCGAGAGCAGACAAATGGCAAAGGTAGTTGGCTAGTTGGAAACCCAAAGAATCTTCTAGAAACTGCTCATTTGACACTTGCCTCTCTGAATTCGCCCAAGGATGAGTAAGAGATCATGAATCTCCAAGTGGAACCAAGAACTATCAGAGAGAGGACACTAATCAAAATCCAAGAAGCTGACTCACCCACCTGCAAACATTTATATATGGATCCCTCATCCTAGAGACCCAAAGGCTGGAATTTTGTATTTTGTAAGGAAGTGTTGTTGGTTTTTGTGTGTAACATTGTTGGGTGATCTAAGATTTTCATGAGGTGAAGAGGGCTTTCATGCTGGGAGGATGGTGTTGTGTCAGACCAGTGGGTTGTAATCCTCTCTTCTATTACTTCTATCAATAAAGCTATTTGAGTTTTTCTCCATATGTTTGTGTATCTCTAAATCTCGTCTTGATATATGCATTTGTATGGTTAATATATATCATCCTATATTGTTTATGGTTATAGATCTCTATGCTTTGATGGTATCATGCTGCTTTGACTCCACAGGTGTTCTTTGAAGTGGGACGAGTGAGGAAAGAGTGGTGGATTTTTGTCAGAGGGGAAAGGAAACAAGCAAGGAGCCAAGTGAACGACTGAGGTTGGTACTCTCTGCTTCTTTCTCATCTATCTCTCATAAAGGAAAACACAAGTGACTTTAGTTTGTTTATTTCTAAGATAGCTACCCGTCTTAGTGAGACTAGCAGCTCTGAATGGACACTAGTTTTCTTGATAATAAGGAGAACAAGGATCATTAGCACGAGTCTTGTAAACTAGGAAAAACAGAAGATTTTGGGAAATGATGCAAAAGGGAATTGTTCTACTCATGAAGAGGGACACAATGGGAGTTTCTTCATGAAAGGAAAGCATGTAGGGTTCACTATAGAGGTCCTCTAGGATCAAGGAATGGGGAGTACAGGGACAGTGACAAAATGTTGTGTAACAAATGCCCCCTAAAGCGTGAAGGCTAAACTAGAGTGAGGGGTGAAATGCTTTATGAATCAGTGCTGGGAAAAAGAGTCTGTCATCGAAAAACCTGCAAGCAAGTATAAATACATATACATAATTGAAAACTCTGTCAAATGTTATGTTAATTATGACATGGACACAGCCATCCAGAGAATGATCATGTAAACAGATCCAAGCATGGTCGTAGCCATCCAATAAAGAGGATCATAATGAAACCAAGGTATGGTCGTAGTCATCCAATAGTGAGAAGGATCAAATATGATAACTCATGGTATGGTCGCAGCCATCCATCTGAAAGAGACATGTATATCAACATCATCATGTCACATCGCTTTGCAACCTGGACTTTTTTTATCTGAGCCAGGATCTTGCGCTCCAACACGACCCGATCAAAGTACAAATTCTAACATGTGAATATATGTGTCGATGTCGAACATGCTAGAAAATCACTTGATTACTAGCCGATGATGTAAACTGTTAACAAGCGCAAGAGAAACCACCAATAATGACAATGGTCCTTAAGGTACTATTAGCACAATTCACGAAATGTGAATAGAGGAACTAAAGTTGAACACTCGTGAAATCACTCAATCGAAAGCCAATGATGTGAACTTTAGTGCAAATAAATTACCATTAGGGCATGCAAGCTCTTAGGTACTGGAAGGAAGTCTCTCAGTCAACTTCCCAGATAATGAGTTGAAGTTGACAGGAAGCGATCATGTCAAAGGAGGGCCATAATGTACCCACATCATCGACATGAGACAAAGAGATGAAAAATGATTTCAGATGAAATAGAGAATCAAAAGTAAGTGTAACTACAAAAGGACAACTCTTGAACATGTCGGCGACACCACTGGAAGTTTGGCAACTTTTGGATCCATAGGATCGGTGGTCATGATGACATGGCAAAGCTCAGATGAAAGGAAAAAATGAATGGCCCAACCTAGGAAGGTCAACAATACAGAGGAGGATATCCCAACCCAACACAAAGCAGAAAGTGTCATGTTCAAGAGTGAGCTGCCGACACAATTGATTAGACTTCCAAATTTTCCCCCACTATTTCTGGTAGGTACCCCAATTATTTTTTAATCGCAAGCTTGAAGGGGATAGTATATGCTTGCACTATAAGTTCATCCTTCGAACGAATCCGACCTAGTAATTTTAATGAGCCCTAGGAAGGAGAAGCCCATGTTCATCATGGTGATGAATCCGATGTCATTTAGTTTTTTAACGAGTTCGACAAAGGTGTAACTCGGTATCTTTTTCATGTTTACAGAGTTTGAAAAAGATACGAAAAAGAAAACTCCACATGGTCCCTTTTCGTACATTTATGTCTCTTGAGCCTACAAAGGTAGAAAATGATACTCAAGAGAACCACTTGACCATTTCAGTCAAGGATTATCTTTTTCATTAATAGTGCATCCTAGCCTGAAAAAGGGGTAAACTTATACTGCGCACATGATGTTTCACATCCATTAACGAGTTCAAAACAACAAGGGCTCGACTATCTTTTTTCTTTTAAAGGGTCGGAAAAGAGCTTAAAAGTAGACCACCCATTTTATTTTCTTTTACAAGTCAAAAGGGAAAAATACTCAGCAGTCTTTTCATATGAGTTTTACGAGTCGAGAAAAGAGTTGAAATGTGACTCGGCATCATCTTCGAACATCCATCACCTGTCGCTGCGCAAAAAGGTAAAGTGCATTATCCAATTCTTGAGGAAAAATAGGTCAAAATATTCACAAAACCTAATATTTCATGAAAAACTAAATTAAATGGGATGAAAAGTAAATATTTTTTACCATTTACTCTTTTACCTTGCATGAAATACTTTTTACTCACTTTTTCCCAAATTGTTCCAAAGCAGATCACACGAGATCCGGGAGGTCATTTGCTGAGCCACTAGTTACAGGTAAGAGCGGAAGCCCTATGCTTCATTTTCATACTATTTATTCCTAGTTTTAACCATTTTTTGGATTTTTGAGGGAGGATTTGAAAAAAAAAATGCCCTCACTTGGCGCAACTTCCGAGCACGGAATTGTGCTCGTCGAGGGTAATTAAAACATCCTATCGTGTCATAGACACAACTATTTTTAAAACAAGAACATCGGCACCATGAATAGGGAAAACACTAATTTCCCCTTAAAACCACCATTGTAATTCAAAATTTATGGGTCAAAAATGATTATTGACTTAAATCTATGGTTTTTGCAGGAAAGAATCACTGAAAATGGTAGACTAGAAAGAATGTGAGCACGAGGATCTGGACACCTAGGCACTGAATGATCCAAATTTCCTTAACGCTTTGAGGGACTATGGGCTCCTCAAATTATTTCTCACGCAAGGGATGTGGGCCCAACCTAAGCTGCTTCGATACCTAATTTGTCTCTGGGACATAAATCAGGAAATATTCATCATTGGTGACCAAGAACTGGAGTTAGTAACTTCAGACATATATTTCATCAAAAAATTATCCCAGAGAGGGGAACCAGTCAACTTATATGGGCCACGACCAATTGGGGAAAGCATATCCATGTTTCTTCCTGAACATTTCCCTGAAGCCCTCAAATCCAAGAGCGGCAAGATTGAGATTACCACCGTCCAAGATCTGACACTGAGAGTGCTACTATTGACTATAAACATAGTGGTGGAGTCCCAGGCAATGCATGAGACTAACAAGATTAAATTCATGTATGCCATCAACTGCACAGCACCGATGATATTTAATTGGGTAGAGGCCATCAAGATCAACATAAAACACCAGCTGACCAAAGCTAAGGCAGGGAATCTGAAACAATTTTTCTCCGGATCAGTACTAGTGACCTTTATCTTGGAACAGGTGTCGTTGTTACAGTACTAGTTGACTGAGGTAGATCCTCCCATGCCACGTGACCCGTAGATGGCCCTCTGGAGTCGTTTTATGCCCAGGATCACAGCGGGCCAGCACATGTCGTATAGGCCTACCTTCTTTTCATGGCTACGATGACAGAAGATCATCGTGGAGGACTGGCCATACAATGGCACTGACTTCCATGGAGATCCGAACATGCCGTTACCAGATGGAGAGGATTTTGATGATGAAGGTAAAAATCAAATTTTTAATTTTGTGATTTTTTAATTGTTTTTGAGATATATGTGTTTATAACATCTCGCTTTGTTAATGTAGATGTTAGATCAGAGCGTCCTACAGGGATGTCCCCATTAGCTAGGCATGTCGTCCGCTAGTTCGATGTTGTTTCTCCTTATCAGGAGGGGAGTGACAACCAGGAGAAGATCACAAGGAACCTTGAGGGTTTGACTCATTGTATCCCAGAGTATGCTTGGGTGGGAGACATTCCTCGCCAGTACCAAATACACATGGTGGCAGTATCAGATCGGATTCACCGATTGTTGACTCATGTTGCACAAGTCGTATCATGCTACCATAATCACCACGCTGATTAGTTCCAAGGTCCAACATTTTAATGTGCCATGGATATATGAGGCCTGCGAGGAACTGATGTTATTTTGGACACACATATTATTTTTTGGGGTTTTGATGTATCAAACATTATCACCACATATATATATATATATATATATATATATATTATATAATATATATATTATATATATATATAGATTGCATTTTCTTGCTTACTATGGTACAAATGATTTATTTTATCTTTTCACATGTTTTGTAAATGTCTATCCAACACATAATTAGCTAATGCATCTGTCAATGTATTCATGTGTCTAGGAATATGATGATATGTAATCTAATCAAAGTGCCTTTCAAGTAGATTAATACAGAGATACATTCTCAATATCTGAGGGTTTCTAACGGAATATTGCCCGTTGATTTGAAGGACGACAAGCTATTAATCCAGGTTGACAACCAACTCTCGAATTTCAAGAGCAATGGCTTCTAACAACAATTTGATGACCGCACTGTATTCAGCAATGTTGTTAGTTATGCGACCTAAATAGATATCTTGAAGATCAATCAACTCACTGTGAGGGTCATAAATAGCCCATGTTATAGATGATAGGTTCTGAGGACTATGGCAAGCACCACCAGCAATACCAATGTGGGGAGTCATAGACATCTGCAAAGCAAGGAAAACATAGTAAATAGGAAAGTTGTTTGAAAACTAACACTGCACAAAAATGAATGGCACACTAATGTACACAACTAACTATGCAAGATGACCTAATCATAGCACTTCTTGAGGTAAAGCCTGTTTCGAGGATTGTCCAGAGGATTTCCTTCATAATCAATAAGCTTATAGGCCCCTTTTTGCAAAACATGTTTCACATTGTAGGGCCCATGCCACATGGGCTTGAACTTGCCTTCCCCCAATTTATCATTAGCTTGGTCATATAGTAAAACCAAATCACCTTGAGAGAACGCGTGAGGGGAGACTGACTGATCGAAATAGGACTTGACTCATTTCTTTTGTGCCTCATTAACCAAAGTAGTGAGACAACGAGTCTCATCCAGTCATTCTAAATATAAAAGGTACTCTTCCTGAGGTGATGTTTCGGGGAGAAGTTCGACAGCTACCTTGAGTGAAGGAATATTTCATTCAATCGGAAATGTTGCTTCTAGACTGTAGACTAGACGGAATGGTGTGAAACCAGTTGCATCTTTGGTCGAGGTTCGGTAAGCCCACAAAACTGAAAAGAGAATGAGATGCTAATTTGACTTGTGCATCCTAATAATACGTTGAAGCACTATAACCAGAACCTTGTTTACAGCTTCAACTTGGCCATTGGCCTAAGCATAATACAGGGTTGAACCATCGTGGCACAAACCCAATGCAGGTGTCAGCTCAGCCATCATGTAATCTCTGAAATGGGAGCCATGATCTATGACAATGTCTTGAGGTATGCCGAACCTGGAAATAACATGATTGAAAAGGAATTGAGCCGACGTTTTACCATTTGCAGAGTATGTAGGCATTGCTTCAACCCATTTGGTGAAATAATCCACATAAACGATAATATAGCCATGCCCCTCGGCTGAATGAGGGTTACATGTTATATATTTGATGCCTTATTGGGCAAAAAGACCAATGGTAATGACGGGGTGAAGGTGAGCGAGTGGGGCGTGCATCTTGTGTTGGTAAATTTGGCATTCATGGCACTTGTGAACAACAAGGATGCAGTCCTTAAAAATGGACGGCGAGAAACAATGAATGCGAAGGATTTTTTGAGCGGTAGCATAGCCAAACATATGACCACCACATGCCCTAGAGTGGCAGTTATTGAGAACTCTCTCAACCTCCTTGAGAGTAAGGCATCAGCAAAGAACTAAATTGACACCGACATGGTATAAACTATCGCCAATAATATCGTAGGGTTGGGTGTGATTCCAAATCCATCGACAATCATCCTTAGTCAACGCAGACCAAAACGTGGACGTCTGGAGATACATGATGATATCACCGTATCATGGATCAAGGGTGTTGATTAGGAAAAGAGTCTCATTTGGAAGTTGTTCATCTGCACTAGTAGGAGAGAGACATAGAAGGAAGGGAACAAATCAACTCGACAAAAACTAGTGACTTCTTAGATTTGGCAGTAGTAAATACCAAATCGAATTATTCCATGATGACAATCCATTTACAATACTTTCCCCCGAGAAATTGACGAGTCAGGATGTAGGTCATGGGGTTTCATTTAGAAATCACAGTGGTAGTGCGTAAGAGGATATAGTGCCGAAAGCATTGAACATCCTAGACAGCAGCCAAAGCCATCTTCTCAACATGGGCATAACGCATTTCAGTGTTTATAAGATTACAACTGATGTATTAGATAACATGTTTGTTGCCTTCATTGTCGTCTTGGACCAATACCATAGAAATGGTGTTAGGGGCTACAGCTAGGTAAAGGAAGTAATACCGATAATAATCCAGGGGATGCAACAAAGGAGCATTTATGAGGACAACCTTGAGATCAATGAAAGAATTTTGGGCAACCTCATCCCAGACAAAGGGAATTCCTTGTTTGAGAAACCAGGTAAATCCTATGGCTAGCCTAGCATAATTGGGTATAAAACGATGGAGAAAATTTTCCTTTCCCTGCAGGCTCTAGGGTTGGTGCAATGAAGATGGATGGGGTAAATTTACAATGGCCTCGACTTTAAGTGAATCAAGGTGAATACCGTCCTCAGAAACGATAAAGACGAGCATGCGTCAGGAATCTACGCAAAAAACACATTTATGCAAGTTTAACTGAATGTTGTAGTGTCTACAGTGAAGAAAAATCTGCCAAAGATGGTTTTGGAGATCTTGGTGCTTACAAGAATGAGCAGGAAGGTCATCCAAGTAAGCCTAGACGATGTTGAGAATATCGTGAAATGCATAGGACATTGCCCGCTAAAATGTAACCCCAACATTTTTTAGGCCGAAAGAGATATTTTTATACACAAATGTACCGCATGGATAAATAAAAGTTTTCTTTTCTTGATCGGCCGGTGCAATGTTGATCTGGTTGTAACCAGAAAAACCATCCATAGAGGAAAAAATTTTGCTCCCAACACATTTATCAATGATATTATCAATGAAGGGAGTAGGGTAGTTATCCTTAGGACAGGTGTTATCACAAAATCTAACCCTAATAGGCTACTGATCAAGTAGACTCTGAGTGGGTGATTTATAGTCGAAGGAGAAAGAAGAGGAAGAGCTTCGAGAATGGCGGCGATTAGGGTCTTCTGCAGGTCCAACTTCTCACAGTCAGACGCAGCCAAGGATTGCTGCATCCCCGCGACGCCTCCCCTCCGTGGTCCTAACCTTGAAGTTTGCTAGCCTGTTTTGTGTTTGCGGCGCAGATATTATTTTTTGCAGATCTCTGACGGCGAAGGGGCAGCCCTCAGCACCGGTATTCTCCATTTTCTCGACTTTTCCCATGATGGATGTCGCCAGGAACCCAACAGGGGTTTGCGCCCAGCCATATTCGGAAACCGCTTCCTGATAGCGGCTCAGCGAGAGTTCCCTCCGCCTGAGGGCTTATTTTCTGTTTCATTAATGACTTTTTTCCCCTGTTCAGTCCCTTTTCCACGCGGGCTTTTTTTCTTGGCTAAGTTTGAAGCTAAGTTTTTTTCTTGGCCAAAGTTCGAATCTCCGGCAGGGCGCTGCAACAGCACTGTCTTTGTCGAGGAAGAGGAGTCCAGGGAGGGGATTGTGGAGGCCGTGAAGGGGGTCCTCGTCACTTTACTATCATTACCAAAGGGCAAAAACCACCTCAAATGCGTCAGCTCCAGGGAGGATGTAGGGCAAATGTTTGATGAAATACCACACAGGGATCTGGTCTCCTGGGGCTGGTTTTTAAGAAACCTAAGGGCGATACAGCTAAGGCGGACTGTCTTTTCTCTGTTGTGTCCTGCAAAGAAATTTGCGGCCAGTTTCAAGGTTCTCATGCCACTCCAAATGGCCATTGCTGCTGGTTGCCCAGAGCAAGTTATTAAAGAACAGGCAGAGTCTGCTTCCCAGGCAGGCAATGCTTGTTCCAGAGCACCCTCGTCTCAGTCCTGCAGCGGATTGCAGATGCCAAAGAAATCAGAGTCCTTCCAAATCATAATAGCGCTCCTCTCAGGGAAATCTTTGCTTCAGTGGGTGAGCTCCTCAGAGCTTGTTCGAGACCTTAAGCAAGAGTTGTTCCTCAGGACAAGGATCCCTCCAGCGTCTCAACGGCTCCTCTTCGAAGGTAAACAGCTTGCAGATCTCTTGCCCCTTTCTTTTTATAACATTCAAAGAAATGCTTCCATCGCTATCTCCCTTCGCTTAACAGGGGGAGCGCCGGGACAGTCTTCTTCAGCAGCAGCATTCTCTTACAAAGACGCTGTCCATGCCCAGAAAACGAAGAACTCCGCCTCACCAGCCCAGGCTCCAAAACCTTTCTTGGTGGATAGGCTGGAGGAAACCCCCTCTGTTGAAATAGAGAAATCACAGGTGGATAGGCAGTTCCAAGTGTTGGCCGAATATGGCATCATATGCAGGTTCAATGGGCTCTGGCCTCGCACAGAAGATCTCTACAAATGGGTTTACTCCAACTGGACCAGCAATTGCAAGATTTTGTTCTGCTCCAAAGGCTTTTTCATAGTAGTCTTCGGTGACAGTGAGGATTACCAGAGAGCATTAACGGAGGGCCCCTGGTTTTGGGATTCGGCGGGTCTCTTCTTAACCCCTTGGTTCCCAGATTTTGACCCTTCCACAGCAGTTATTACCAAGCTTCCCATTTGGGTCAGATTGCCCAATCTCCCGGCTCATTTATGGCATTTTGCGGTGTTCGAAGGAATTGGCAACTCTCTAGGATGCCATCTAGCTACAGATCCTTCGAGAGGGGCAAAGGGTCTCTACACCTTCGCCAGAATCTGCGCAGAAATAGACATGAGCAAAGGACTACCAGATCAGATCATTCTGAAAATCGGAGACTTCCACTGGACTCAGACCCTAGATTACGAGAACACAGCTTTCCACTGCAGAAATTGCCATCTCACAGGGCACCTTCACAGATCGTGTCCAGCGACTCCTGCCCACAAGAAGAAGGCAGCTCCTAAGCCGAAATCCAAGAGTTGGAAGCCTTGTGACCCTCCTCCCATGGATGACTTCAGTTCCAGTTCTGATGAAGAGAAAGTGAATGAGGATGAGATGGATGATTCGTTAGCTCAAAGTCCGCCCCCAACGGGTCCTGAGGAGTCTTCGGCCCCTGTGCTCTCTCAGAAACGTTCGCTTGAGACCTCTCCTTCGGATTCTGACAAGGAGCTCTCCCCTTCCGTCCAGCGTAGTCTGGTGGTTCTGCCATCCATTCAGGATCAATTTGGATGGATCAAAGTTGGCAAGAAGAAAGGTAAAAAGGGCCGAACAGAGGACTCTTCTCAAGCTGGTTGATTCCCCTGTTTAGCTCTTGCCTCCCAGCCTGTCTGTTAGCTTCGTGTGTAGCGTTGCTCTCTTCCGGTCTTCTCCTCAAAGCCGAGGTGGATGGATCATCCTTTCCGGCTGCCCTGTCTCTTTGGGGTTCTGTAGGAGGTCTTTTGGTCAAGAGGTTGTGCCTCAGGTTTTTTTAGACTGTTCAGTCTTGTTGGACAGTCTGTCCCTGTTGTCCTTCTGCATTTGCAGAATTTTTTGTACACTTTTTGTTATATAATATAACTATCTGATTTACACAAAAAAAAAAGTAGACTCTGAGTAACTCTTTCAAACCAATCTTTTGGCTGAGGCTTAGCCTCCTCAACCTAAGAGGGCTCTCTCAATAGGTTTAAGAATTTTGATTAATGATTAGATGGATAACTCTAGGAATAAAATGGACAAATGTATAACTGGTTGACTGGTTGAAAAAATGAATAGCAAATATCTATTGGGCTATGGAGTCAAGATAGTCTTCAACAAAACAACATGATCAACAAAACATGGAAGTCAAGGCACTTAGATTTTAGGTTTATAAATAAAACAATAACATAGTGAATTAACACAGTTTACAAGCATGTGAAGGAAGTTAGAGAATTTTCCAATGAATTCTAAGTATCACAAGCTCATACCACTGCAAATAAGTAATTGAAAAAGGCCATAAGAACATCAAACACATAAACTCCTTGCGAATCTTGAGTAGTCAAACTGATCTCTGTATTATGTTTGAAAAACCACAGTTTCTTACAATAACACAACTTTCTTTCGCTAATGTAATTACCAACCCTAAGGAATTCGATTCTCAATATTTATATAGAGTTTTACAACCTTGGATACTATGATCCATCTTTAAGGGAATTCGAATTCCTAACTTTGACACCTATCTATTCATAAAACAAATAGACAGCTAGTTGTCTTTAAGAGTCCTGATACAAATAGGAGTGAAACTCCTAAAACATGCTTTCAACAACCTTATCTATGACTTCAATAGATTCTTTAATCAGCTATCAACCCATGTCTTCAAGCTTGATGATGTCCATAGTGCTATTACAAAACCTGCTGAGTCATGACCTAACTCTCCTGAAAACTAGGAGACAGAGTTCCTCCTTTTAAGGCCCTTAATCCCTTATGCTTATCTTCGAGTAGTTTTGCTGGTATACATGTGGCATGCATTAATAATCCATTAAAATTTCATTTTCCACCTGTGCAAAAAAGGAAACTCGAAAATATGGAGGAAAGGATGAAACATGATTGTGCTACAAAAATACTCTATTTTCGTAGCACAACCTTTACATCACTTATGAAATAATTCTTGGAAGTTTTCTTGCTACACCGCTGCCATATGAAACTTCATATATGATCCCATGTCTACCAGCAACTTCAAAATTTGGAACTAATCAGAACTTACCTCCGAAAAGCATCCATAAGTTCTAAATGATCATCTTCAGCAGTTTCGTAGTGCGCTACGAAACTGTGGTGTATGCTCTTTTTCAACATGGCCTTAAAAAATCTGTAGTTTGGGAGTTTTTCAAAATTCCATGAAGACTGATATGATCAACCAAAAATCAAAACCACTTACGCTTATAAGATGTTCTACTTCACAACTGTCCTTCCTTTTATATGCCAAAACTCTTTTTATGTGCCAAAATTGTTTTAAGATATATCCTTCACTGCCCTTTTTCATCACCCTGTTTCATTATTGTTGTAGACCCTTTTCCAAATTTGGTTAACTATATTTCTAGGTCTTCAATTTGTCTCTTCAATCTCCTATTAGTAGCTCTCAGCTGAGCATTAATCCTCCTTACAAGTCTGGCTTCTTTGATTGCAGCAATAGTCTAGGTAAAGTACTGATTTTCACTGTTGGTTATTTCTGGTTTGGAAACTTTTTAATCTTCCCAGAGAGCCTTTATCCTTTTGAAATCCATCTTTTCAACTGCATGCCTTCTTGCTCTCACTCTCAATCTAGCAATTTCAATATTAGCAACTTTTAACCTTTCTTCCATTTCTTCATAACTGGCTTTTTCTGTTTGAGTGGAAAGAACTGTGTTTTTGTCACCTTCAGGTCTTGGAGATGGAAAGTCTATGAATTCTTCTTGAACAATGAAGGCTTCTTCTATTCTTCCCAACTCAATATTGGATTATTGCATCTTCTTGGATTGCCTATTTAAGGGCTTTCTGGGTTTGAAAACAAAGGTTGTAACATCATCCTCAAATTCCAGTTTCTTAGAGGATTTCATTTTCTTTGACTTTCCATGATCAAATTTTATCACATCTACATGCACCAAAGTGGATTCTACAATATCAATGGCTTTTAAAATATCAGTTAAATCACCCTTCAAGCTTGAACCTTCTCCTGAGATCATTATTTTACCTTTCTCCTTTGCAATTTGACTTCTAGTCAATCTCCTTTGAACTGGTTTGTTGGTTGACTGTTCTTATGTCATTCCTTTAACCTCAGATATCTTTTCCTTTGTAGATTTATGAGTTTCAAGAATAACTACTAGTGTTTTGCTTACTTGATCTTTCACCTGCTTCCTAGGTTTCAACTTAACATATGTTTTTGCCCTAGACATTACAAACTTGTTGGTTTCTGCTGATGGAGTTCCTTTAACCCTAGGGCTAATGTCTACGCCTTGTTTTTTTGTTCCAAAGTCACATAAAAACAAAAACGAAGACCAATATTTGTTGATCCTTTTGAGTTCATGTAGAACTATCAGTTTTATTAAACCATGATGAAACAGGGAAGTTTCACATCCTTGATATTTCAGTTGTACTTTATCTGCCATCTTAGCTGCACATCGATATAAGA
>APFE030892898.1:0-17505 GCA_000404065.3 Pinus taeda
CATGAGGTGAAGAAGGGCTTTCATGTTGGGAGGATGACACTGGGTCAGATCAATGGGTTGTAATCCTCTCTTCTACTACTTCTATCAATAAAGCTATTTGAGTTTTCCTCCATATTCTTGTATGTATGACTTGATATATGCATTTGTATGGTCAATATATATTTGATCCTATATTGTTTATGATTGTAGATCTCTATGATTTGATGGTATTATGTTGCTTTGACTCTACAGGTGTTCTTTGAAGCGGGACAAGCGAGGAAGGAGCAACAAAGATCTGTCAAAGGGGAGAGGAAACAAGCAAGGAGCCAAGTGGAAGACTGAGGTTGGTACTCTCTGCTTTTCTCTCATCTACTTCTCATAAAGGAAAACGCAAGTAACTTTAGTTTGTTTGTTTCTAAGATAGCTACATGTCTTAGTGGGACTAGCAGCTCTGAATGGACACTAGTTTTCCCGATAACAAAATGGCGACTCCACTGGGGAGCGAATAGCTTGTTTGCTTGTTCCTAGTTTGTTTACTTTATAAGCTACAGATGGAGCCTGAAGTCAAGCCAGCTAGCCTTCGAACTGCTTTTTCTATGCAACTGCAAAGTAGATAAACGTTGTTTCAATCAATCTTTGGGTTAGTTTATGAATGAAGCATCTAACTTGCAAACATCCTAAGTGCCCTGGTGGTGGCTCAAGTAACCTCATTAGATCAGTCCCTATGTTTTGTATTTATTAACTATCATTAGCTTAGCCTAAATCCCTGAAATAAGCTGCAAATTGTGACCAAAAACCAAGGTAAAGTCTCATCCCCAGACCATCACACTGTCTCCTTTTGACAGTCTGGATGCATCGCACCTCCCCTGTACTGTAGGTGAGATGCATCCCTGTTTCCCTGTGTTACAGGTGCGATGATCAGATAAGACTGTTTTCGCCTCCAGATTTTGGTTTTTTTTCATTCTCTTCAGCTTTATTCAAGAGTTTTGTTGTCTGTGATCAGTATACCACTATTGAAACTCCCTTCCTTTGCATTATTTAGCCTCCATTGTACAAAGAATTGTGAATGTTTTTATGTATTTTTTTCCATTTACAGTTCTCCTTTACAAACAGTAGCTTAATTGAACTGTCGTCTTTTGATTTGAAAGTGTTGTAAGTGTCGTTTTCAGTCAAAGAAAAGAATCCTCCTCTTTTTGATAGTTGATTACACTGTTACTCTTGTATTTGATTTGAATTAATAGTATTTCAAGTGTCGAAAGCAGTTTTCAATTCAAATCACAAAGTGTCGTCCTTGTCTTCCTTTCATTTTTTGAAAAGAAAATTGTTAGTACTGTCGCTTTGAAAGAAAAGGTAGTTTAGATTTGTACTTAGCATTCTTTTTGTCATTCACACATTAAGAAAGCAGAAAACAAATACATGCATGTGCATTTTCATTTAGACTTCTTGTGGATATTGATTTAGGACAGTGCATCTTAGTGTGTGCTCTCTGCTCTATGTTAAAAGAATTTCGCTTCTCTTTCCTTAATAGTTAGGATTTTCATTGCAAAAAGAGAAAGTAAATGTCTGTTTATCATCTTAAATTGCATATTTAGGAGTTGTATATCTACATCACGTGGTGAACCTTAAAGGAAAACTTCTTAAGAAATACCAACTATAAAATAAATTTCAATGAACATAAAAATGCTTTGGAACCTAATGCACAACATTTAGAAGTCTAGGCTAGAGACGTATTTTAGCATCATAAAGCCTGGTAACTATCACTTTCATCGTAGGTTGGGTGATTCCTCCTCTTTGAGACGACAAGTGCCAGTACGGACTTGTGCTCCCACGTATCGTCGAGTATATATTGGGAGACAACAATAGGCTACATCCCTTACCCTTAGGAAGCCGTGTTTGCTACCATATCGATCACAATGCACTGAACACAACATTCGGGAAGATTGATTGCCGTACCGTAAAAGGTATTCTGCAACTTTGCGATTGGTTTGGTAATCCCTCTGTCTAGATTTCCAGAGTAGTCACTTTCATTCCTTTTCAGACTCCTTAAAAGAAAATGTCCATATGAGCACTTGTGGCTTCAGGCTCATTAAAAATCAAAGGCGACTAGAGTCATCTTTAGCTTTTTCTCGACTCTTAAAAATTGAAAAATCAAGTTGTGTAAAAGCATCATAAAATTCATTTAATTCAGAATAACATTTTCCCCTTTTTATTTTGAGTTGATCAAGTAATCCGCAATCGTGGAATAAAGTTAATCAAAACCCCATCATTCGCAGAGACCAACGAGTCAACCATCTTTGACTCCAGAAACGAAACCATTCCGGGCCAAGCGAACTCGTTTAACTGGGTCAAGGTCTCTTGTTTTGTTTGAAGCTTGTGTTTCAACATCCTCAGAGACTCCAGTTACTCCAACTATTTCTGGTGTCCCTGCCTTTACAGAAGAAGTTCCGCAGTTACAAGAGGACATTAGAACTGATCCTAGTGTAATGGTAAACACTTCTATTCCTGAACCAATTCCATCTAGGGTTGATTCGGAGGGTCTTACCCCTCCAACACCTGTTGCTGCAGAGTCTATACCTTCTTTGGCACCAGAAATATTTTACGGACCTGATGGTCTACCTCTTCTGCCTGGATTGATTGCTATAGAAGAAATTACAAAGGATCTTCCATCTAGTACTCCATTTCTTTTTAGAACTAGGATCCACCTATATCCTTCTACTTCAGAAGATAGTCTGCCTTCATCGCAAGTCCCTATAGAATTGCTAGGAAGTCTTTTGGATAGACTCAATATGTCTAGACAACCATCGACATCTAGGATTGTGTCATCCGATACAGCGGTAGCATAACTTCCTGTCGCCACTCTGACAATGTTCGCTGGTATACCATCTGTCCCAACTAGCTCTCAACCGCTAGAGGGAGTCCACCCAGGGACTGTTTCGACAGTATGGTCTGTTCCCGTTTGTTCATCTAGAATAATATATGGAATTTCTTATGTTGAGTCTCAGCAAATTGACCCTTCACAACAATATCAATTTGGGCAGTCCAATATCGAAAGGCCAATCTTTCCTTTGAGCATTGGATTACCGCCATATGGGGGGCAGTATGCCCTTTCATTGTCCCCTCTGGGAGAACAACCATACGAGAGTTCACAACAGAATTCAGGTCAAGCTGGAATTACATCCAGTGGTTGAGTGCCAATACTGCCTCAACAACCAAGAGTTGTATATTCAATGCAACCAAGTTTACCTGTGTCGAATATCCCCACTACATCAGCTATTGTGACGGTGTCGCAAGTACAAGCGTTGCCTGTTGTATGCCAACCTCAAGTTTCTCAGGTCATAATACAACAACCTCTTGTCTCCACGACACAACCATAATCATCGATTAGTGGCTCCTTAACTGGAGCGACTCAAGCTCAAACTGGTACTATTACCCCTCATCTTGGTCAGATAGCCAGTATTGGACAACAGCAAATGGCTTCACAACGATGGCTGGTACAATATCAATAACCGCAATTCCAACAAGCTTACCGAGGACCTGAGCAAAAAGGCTTTACAGGTAATGGGCAGTCGTATATTCAAAACGGTCACCATCAACCATATCATGATGGTTATGCCCATCAACCTTATCAAATTTATCAGCATCAAATACATTATGCTGGTATGCAAAGTCCCACTGCTCAGGCGATCCCATCTTATCCTGGGTATGCTTCGCCAAACCTGAATCAACATTTGCCCTTCGTAGCAACTTTAGAATTACCAAATTTGAATCGACTAACAAATGATCCAATTGCTTATGCCCCTTAGTGGCCGGAAATTCCTCATAAACTTCCGTCCGATATTCCTAAATTCAATGGAAATCCTTGTGAAGATCCATCGAATCATGTGATGACCTTTCATCTGTGGTGTTCTTCCAACACTCTCAATGATGATTCAATTAGGCTTCGCCTTTTTCAATGAATGTTAACTGGTCTGGCAGCAAAATGGTACATCGAATTGACTAGAGCTTCATTCGATAACTTCAGTGCCCTTGCCACCACCTTTTTAACCCATTTTTTGTTACCCATAAGGTACGAAATAGGAACAGAGCTTCTTACCAATTTTAAGTAGACGACAACCACTCACATATCTGATCATATTCATGAGTGGAAACATTATCGTCAAATGGTGAAAACATATGTTCCTGATCAGCTGCTAGCTGAATGGTTTATTAAGTCATTATTACCTTCTATTACAGAAGATGTCGCTAAAGGGGGGGTTGTCATCGAGGAGCAAGTCATCGCTCGTGCGCAATATCTAGACTTGATCTATACTCAGTCTGGCACGCTCTATGATAAGATCCCTGATGCTCCTAGACTAGAGTTTTTCATTCCTCCTCCTCCTATATCAAACAAAGACTCTCATGCTGGCAATGGCATGATAGCTACAACAAGCACGAAAACTACAAAGGCTACATCTAAGAAAGCCCGTACGGTTTCTAGTCAAAATGAAAATGAAGAACTTCTCGCCTCGGAGGTTAATGTCGTGCTGACCAACAAGGGCAAAGAACCGAAGAAACCAGGGGGCAAGAAGAAAGGGAAAATCAAAAAGAAGAAACAAGACGATTCGTCTCCTGAAAAATCTTCTGCAAACCCTTCTGGACAAAGGAAACCTAGTCATCCATGCTTTATATGTGATGAGGATCATTGGAAGAGAGATTGTCCACATAAAGCTGAGATTAAAAAGTTCTTTAGAAACTCAAAAAACTCAGCGGTATTGACTGATCCGTTTCCAAACCTAGAAACCAATCTGGTTGCTAGCGACAATGCTTCCCCATCCCAAGTGCTTATGTTGTCCATTTTGAAACAGCAAAATGATGCTTTGATATCGACAAGGAATAAAGATTACAGGAATCCACAACAGTCGAACAAAAAGGCTACTGATCAACCTAGTAGTTCGACGACAACTTTGATCGAAGTTGTGCCACCCATCATTCCCGAGCTAACGATAAAGCTACCAAAGGGAGTAGTACACAAATCAACATTTAATCCTTGTGCCAGAGCATCACATAATTATAATATAGTAAAGGACCTGGCCCAATCGTCATCTGCGATGTCAACACTTGAGGTACTGCAAAATTGCCCCTCCCAAAAGCAGGCTCTATTATCAGCAATAAGTGGGATTGACTCAGCGGATTCCAATCTCATGGCCTTTAATCATAAAGGATATATACCTCAGTTACCAGCTCAACTCACTTTCCTCATTCAAGTGAAAGCCCTCAGCAAAACTGTTCATCGAACAATTATTGATGATGGGGCATCTACTTGCATTATGTTAATGAGTTGCTGGAAAACTTTAGGATCACCACCCTTGTCATGATCGTCAACGATGTTAAAAGCATTCGATGGACAGACATACACCCCGTACGGGATTTTAAGTAACTTGTAAGTTGAACTGGGGGGCAAAATAGTAGAAATTAATGTTGAAGTTATCGATGGAAACCTCAATTACAACATCCTACTGGGAAGGCCCTGGATTTATGCTATG
Source organism: Pinus taeda (assembly GCA_000404065.3). Lineage (NCBI taxonomy): Eukaryota > Viridiplantae > Streptophyta > Pinopsida > Pinales > Pinaceae > Pinus > Pinus taeda. Next base: position 5,502 of record APFE030892898.1, read on the forward strand.
GCTATTGTTGTGTCAACATACTTCAGAAAGATTGCATTTCCTTTTCAAGGAGGAATTACAATCATCGACCAACAAACCTTCCTCCCCAACAGTTCACAAGTTACGGGAAGCATTTCGATGATCCACGGAAGCTCTCAATTGCATCAAAATATTAGAGTAGGCCTGCTAAAAGACCCTACATTGATGGGTACTTTTGTCGTACCGCCTCCAAACAATCTGGTGGAAGTGGTCACGGTGGGAACCTGCAATTTGGTATCTTCTATTCAGAGGATTTCCAAACATGATATTAGCATGGATCATTGCTAGGTTTTGCCTCCAAGCCCCATGGAAATATTGTAGCAATCAATGTTCTCGGCTTGGGTGGCAAACCCAAAGCAATGCTCATCGAGCGTTTGGGTAGATAGGTCTAAGGAATATGGTACCTCTTCAAATCCTTGGTCACATGTACATTATACAGACGAAGGAATTGTTTAGTCGATAATGATAGGAGAGGCACCATGGGAAGATTTCCACCATCGTTCCCATCTTCCGAGTTACAACGAAGATTCTTCCAGTGAGCTTAATCATCCTTCAGTTTTTTATTTCCTATCAAATACTATAAATACGGCGGATTCCGAGCAAAACCTATCCAATATTGAAGAGACTATCGCCATAAATATCTCAACCAAACCAGATGTTGTAGAGAATATTCATGTCAGCAAATCTTGTTCTTCATCAGAAGTAGAGGTATATTACGCTCTCTTTCACGATTCAGAGATGTCTTTGAATGGTCATATGAAGAAATGCCAGGCATTAACTAGAGCATAGTTGAACACGAAATTAAGATGTATCCTGATGTCAAACCAGTACGACAACGGCTTCGGCAGGTGCACCTAAAGAAAGCCACTGCCATTAAGGCAGAAGTTGAGAAACATTTACATGCTAGTTTCATTTACCCAGTTCCTCTAACTGATTGGGTATCGAATATTGTTCCTGTGACGAAAAAGCAAGGAACAATTAGAGTGTGCATCAATTACAGGGATGTAAATCAAGCTTGTCCAAAGGATAACTACCCTACACCCTTCATCGCCCAGATAATTGATGAATGCGCCAGATGTGAAATCTTTTCGTTTATGGATGGATTTTCCAGGTATAATCAAATAAATATCCGCCCACAAGACCATTCAAAGACTGCATTTATTTGTCCGTGGGGCACATTCACGTACCGTAAGTCATCTTTCGGTTTAAAGAATGTAGGGGCAACCTTTCAGAGGGAAATGAATTATGCCTTCCATGACATCAAGAACATCGTTCAACCATGTCTCGGTGATCTTTCGGCTCATTCGCGAAAGCAGACCGATCATACACAACATTTGAGAGCTATATTTCTATGTTGCCGACACTACAAGATACGACTCAATCCGCACAAGTGTGTGTTTTGTGTCGGTTCTGGTCGTTTACTTGGCTTTGTGGTTTCAAAGGACAGGATTTGTCTTGACCCATGTAAGGTTCAGGCAATCATCGATCTACCTCCACCTTCGAATCTGCTTCAGATTCAAAAACTCCAAGGGAAAGCAAACTTTCTGAGGATGTTCATTCCAAATTACGCCGAACTTGCTAAAGGTCATACGTGTCTATTGAAAAAAGAAGTGCCCTTCAACTGGGATCAGGTTGTGCAAGCTTCCTTTGATGCTGTAAAGGAATCCTTAATAAAATCATCATTAATGTATGCTCCTGACTATCAAAAAGACTTTAACCTTTATCTAGCTATAGCAGATACGACCATCGCAATGGTTTTAGTTCAAGGAGACAATGGAATCAAACATCCTGTCTATTATTTAAGTAGAAACTTAAATGATACAGAAAGCAAGTACTCCTACGTTGAAGTGCTGGCTCTCGCAGCTGTTCAAGCAGTATAGAGATTTCGACACTATATCCTCTTTCGCAAAACAACCATTTTGTCAGATTGCAACCCAATGACTTACATCTTGTCGCGACAGTTGCTTGGGGGAAATATTCGAAATGGATAGCTATTTTGCAAGAGTTTGATCTGGAATTCATAAAATCCAAATCAAAGAAATCTCTGGTTTTCGCGGAGTTACTATGCGACTTCCCATCGTTGTCCAACGATTCAAAATCCAAAGGAAGAATCGTGGATGAATCTTTGTTTCTGATATTGTCGAGCGATCCATGGTATGGAGATATAATCATCTATCTCCAAACCCAAACATGTAGGCCTAATACCTCTTGCTCAGAACAATGACGTACTCGATACCAAGCAAAAGACTACATGATCGTCGGTGATACACTTTATCGTCGTGGTATTGATACAATTCTGTGAAGGTGCCTCACCCATGAAGAGGCCAAAAAATTCCTGAATGACTCTCATTCAGGCACGTGTGGGGGGCATCAATCTAGTTACGCTATGGTACAAAAGATTTTACAAGCAGGTTACTTCTGGCCAACAATGTTCAAAGATTGCACAACCGCAGTTAGAAGTTGCCATGCTTGTCAAATCTTCGACCACAAAACCAGAATACCACCCGCACCTCTGCATCCAGTAGTTGTTGTTGGGTCATTCACCAAATGGGGCATAGATTTCATGACATGTAACCCCACCTTGGTCGGGGGGCATGGGTATATCATAGTCGCAGTTGACTATTTTACGAAATGGGCCGAGGCGATGCCTACATTAAACAATAGCGGTGAAACAACTGCTCTTTTCATTTTCAATCATGTAGTCTCCAGATTTGGTGTTCCACAAGCTATAGTCACAGATCATGGATCGCATTTCCACAATCAAATGATGGTTAAATTGGCTACCAAATTAGGATTGTCCCATGACAGCTCTACTCTGTATTATCTACAAGCTAACAGGCAAGTTGAGGCGATCAACAAAGTCTTGAAGCGCATGCTGCAAAGGATGATTGGAGTCCATAAACGGAGTTGGCACCTAATCTTATACTCGGCCTTGTGGGCATACCAAACATTGGTTAGAAATGTAATTGGGTTTACACCCTTTCATATGGTGTATGGCCTGGAAGCAGTCTTACCAGTTTAGTGCGAAATTTCATCTCTTAAGCTCGCAGTCGACCTTCTCCCTGGAACTTTAGAGGAAGAGGCTCATTTCTTGGAATTAATCCAATTGGATGAAACCCATTGTGACGCCACCTTGGCTAACGAAGTGCATAAGAAACGAGTCAAGGCGCAGTTTGACAAGAATTCTAAACCCGTGTCTTCTCAGAAGGTGACCTAGTCTTACTTTACGATCAGGAATCCGATAAATTGGGAGCAGGTAAGTTCCAGTCTTTGTGGATGGGTCCCTATATTTTTAAGTGTGTATTAGTAAAAGGGGCCTACGAGCTAGTATATTATGATGGGATTCCACTGTCGCAACCCCGAAATGGGTTGTACCTTAAGCGTTACTATGCTTGACTAAGCGTATAATCTCTTCATATGATTTTTTTACATTTTTATTTTCATTAAGAGTGATTGTTTTGGTTAGGTAATACACTTTTGCATTTGTTGCAGATGTCGAACCTATTGGAATCATTTGTTGGATACACCGACGAAGCGAGTCGTAGTACGCGGAACCTATCTTCTGCAGCCTGGGCCATCTTTGATCCAAGCGACGAGTTAGTGAGTTTCAGAGGGGCATGTATTGGTTGGTCAACGAACAACATCGCTGAATATAGCGTGTTGATAGAGCTCCTCTCTGATGTCATCGCACATGGCATATGCTGACTAGTCATCAGGCTAGACTCACAACTTGTCATTCTACAACTTAATGGCATTTATTCCGTTCAGAATCTAGCTATCTATCGTATGTTCCTAAGGGTCAAGATTTTGGAAAGGCAGTTTGATTCTATTTAATATCAGCAAATTTCCAGAAACTTAAACACATTAACCAACTCATTAGCAAATTATGTGTTAGATAGACATTTGCAACATTTATAAAAGAAAATAATCTCATCAACATTTGCATCAGGATCATATAACTTAACCAAAATAAAGCTCCAAAAATCAAAAATATATATAATTGTTTATAGTTTTTCACATAATGTTCTGTGTCCAGGAAAAAATCAGTCATATGACCCAAAAACTCAAAAATGCAAGGAAGCACCCTAGACTAATGGTGTTGGTGATAACAAGTCATTGCCTGTGCAATCATGCATAAGAGCCTAGTCCATCGGCTTGGTACACCAGTGGTATGGTGCTGTAATCTCAGAGGTAACTCGTCGGTCCTCACATCCGGGATATCGAGGGTGAGGCCCTTGATCTGATCTTGCAATACTACAAGGGTCTCGGCTACATCCAGATCGCGAAGGACAGCCCTCCCTACAACCTCTCCCACTAGAACGACAATTGCTACTCTCGGGTGCACTGTTGGTCGCACTGGTCCGATATCTACATGAACACATGAGTTTTGGTTAGTCTTGATAATATTTAAAAAAGCACAAGAACATTATAAAAGCAATGAACATAGATATGGTCAGAGATTTTTATCTATGACACCCACTGCTCGCCAGCTGGCAGCACCAAATATGGGTCACCGCGAAAATCCATTCCCGCATATGGATACTCGGCATAAAACATCTGTTGATGGTTGAACCACTCAAAGAAGGCATCATAGAATGAAACCTGCAATTGACCAGCATGTCTGGCCATAAGGTCAACCCATCTCTGCATCCGTGGCTCAGTCGGTGGTGGCAGACCGAGTGAAATATACTATGGTTGCATCAACGGGATCTTCTCCAAGGCGAAAGCGGTTAGAATAGAACCATAACCAAAGTTCTTAGATCTTCCATTTTTCACCTTGGTAAGATGTTCTTTTATCACCGGAAGTACTGCATCACACCAGTTGAATACCTTTGGTTCAAGGCATTCCAAGGCATACTGCATATAGGACCTGTTGGCCAAGTGAGAGAGGGGCACCATGCCTCGATAAATCGGTCAAAAAGTAGATGTCCTCAACAGTCAAAGGGATGGATTTTCCTCTAATCTGGAACACTTGGTTGGTAGGATCCCATGCGTCTAGGAAATATTGCAACAAGTTGATTTGTTGCCTCATGCTAGATATGTGGAAAAACTTGAGCAAGCCATAGTTCCGCAATGCAGTTACCGTACCCGGATCATGTAAGGCAACCATGTCCTCTTCTTCATGCTCACGTTCATGCCATGTAATGACCATCTTGCTCCGATGAATCTCTAAAAAACAAACAAGAGAAGAATTAGGATCCTGATTTGGCAAAAAAACATGCAAAATTTGCATGAAAAATCAGTGCAAAAACTTTCCTCCTTGCGCCCATCACACCCTAGCTGTGTACTGGGTAAGATGCATACTAACTGACCAATGTCCAGCCCAGTATGCATCGCACCTTTCAATGTATACTAGGTGCAATGGGGAGAGAACGAAATATTCAAACCCCAGAGGCTCAGAAAAATAGGAAAACATGCACAGAAGCAGAAAAGGAAAGAATGCAATTGAAGAGCTCAGGTTTAGCTCCTACCTGGTCCAGACAGCGCCAAAAATCGTCCACAAAATCTCCCGGAATCAGCTGGTGAAAATTGAGAGGGAAATGTACCTCCAGAGCTCCAACAATCCCAAATATGAATGACATGGTAAAATGAGAGGTAAAAACTACTTTTATGTTATTACTCACGTAATACGTTAGTTTTTTTAACTCATTTTCTAAGCATGTATGTACATTTCTAATCAGTTTGATGGAGCAATTGAACAGGTAGTACGACCGTCTAGAGAACATAGTGTTAATGGTGAATCGAATATCTTTGACTTTTATCACGAGTAGTTTTACGCGAAGTTCAAGCTCGTTAAAAAATAAACCTAGCAATGAGCATATGTTCCACCAGAGTTTAAGCTCATTAAAAAATGAACCCACCTTCGGTAAATAACCATTGTGATCACATTATTATCAGCTTTTGAGCCTTGGTCGTGTTCTGACCATTGCCTCCGCTCTTTTTTAGCCGATCATACGCCTCCATTTGATTGCTTACCCTTTTTGAGGAACAAGTACAACGAGTGATCCTATTAGCCACCTTCTTTATACTCCCGTCATTGAAAAGTTCCAAACCTTACCCGGAACCCGCTGCTATCAAAAATCATCGCTCGTTCTTAAAAAAAAAAACAAGTCTTATTTAATCTCTTTTCATCTGACTCATAAAATATGAAAAGATTGCTAAGCAATTGGCCTCTCCATCTCATTAAAGTAATTGGAAGTGCCATCCCTCCTCTAGATTTTGATCTTTTTGGACTTGAGGGATCATTGCACAAAAAGATCGAGCACTTGTCTTGTTTGGCTCGTTAAAACGATCGAAAAGTCATCCCTTTCGTATTATTTTATACTTTTTCGGACTTAAGGGATTATATTATGAAAAAGGATTACTGGAGTTTCCTTTCTGTCTCTTTTCAGACTCTCTAAAATTGAAAAGGACCAAGTTATCCTTGTCGTTAAACTCATTAAAACAATAGTGACAAACTTGTCCATGCAAACAAGAACGAGTTTCACTGTCGCTAGGCTTGTTAAAACATAGCGACGGGTTTGCCCAAAGGGAAAATTATAGAACAAGAATATTCTATCCTCCTCAAGCTTGACAAAAATAAAGAGGTACCAGTCATAAATGAATGGGGAAAAATTGGGAAGAAAACTTGAAGAAAATTTATTGGTAGCAAGTCGCTCTTGAACATGACACTTTCACTCCATCACCATGATTGAGTTGGGTTAGGTTATTCCGTTCGCCAGTCATATCACCATTGGTCCATTGTACCATCCATTTTTGGGGTTAACGCTACCAATCCATTTTAGGGTCACCGATATGTTCAAGAGAAGTCACTCAGAGAATTCACCAACTCAGCTTGTGTCTCATCCGCTGCAATACCTTCACCCTTCATTATTTCATGATTACCACCCTGAACCTTGTATCATCAGATCGTTTTCACCTCCACAAAATTATTTGCTCCATTTCTTGTCATAGATGTGGGATTCATTAAGGCCCTCCTACGAAGGGTCACATCTTGTCAACATTAGCTCATTATCCAAGAAGTTGACTTAGGAACAACCCTTTCAGTACCTTGAAGCTTGCATGCCTCAATGGCAAGTTTCTCACTTCCAGCGATAGGTTTACATCAATGGCCTTCGACCGAAAGATTTTACGTGGTGTTCAATGCCAAGTCCCATTTTCACACCACGTGAATTGTACTACCATACCTTGAGGGTCATCATCATTATTGGTGATTCCTGTCACGCCTGTTAACAACTTACATCATTAGCTGATAATCAGGTGATGTCTTTCCATGTTCGACTTCAAAACATCTTTTCACATGGATCGAATTGTACTTCGGGCGAAGATTGAACGAGTTTGAAGACCCTGGATCTAGTTTCATCCATCCGGGCTGCAATATATTCAAGAAAATAAATACATCAAATGTACATCATAGCTTCACAGATAATAATCCAAGCCAAAGGGTGATGGCTCTACAAGAATCATCAGTTTGCCATACAGATGGTTGTCTGTCCAATGTACATGAAAATGAATTTATAAAGTTGAGCATGGGAATGCCTTCCTCAGCTAGATCATGAAAATATTATGAAGATAATGTATTGTATTATATCTTATTACAGGTCATCTTCCAGTGCGGAAAAACTTCAGATTCTCATGATAAAGCATTTCACCCGATATCAAAAGATTTACGACCTCATGCTTTAGGGGGCAACTGTTATAGACATATTTGGTCACTGCAACCCCAATCTTATATGTCCATAAACCAAGGGCTTCTAAGTCCCTAAAAGTGTTGTCTCATACCCTAAAGGAACAAGGTCAACTGATTACATCATCTCCCAGAAGTTCTCCATGAAAAACTGCTCATAACTGGTCAAAACTGGACCATCTCACCTGCTCCATGGTCAAAGTGCGATGCATCCCACCTAATGCACATGGGGGGTGTGATGCATACTGAAAAGCCCTTCTATGGGGTGCAATGGGCGAGAGTAGACAAATGGCAAAGACAATTTGCAAGGTGGATGAACATGGAATCTTCCAAAAACTTCTCTTGTGACACTTGCCTCTCTGAATTCGCCCAGGGATGAGTAAGAGATCATGAAATCTCCAAATGGAATTGAGAACTATCAGAGAGAGGACACTAATCAAAATCCCAGAAGTTGACTCACCCACCTGTAAACATCTATATATGGATCCCTCATCCTAGAGATCCAGGAGATGGAATTTTGCATCTTGTAAGGAAGTGTTGTTGGTTTCTTTGTGGAACATCATAGTGTTGGGTGATCTAGCTTTTCATGAGGTGAAGAGGGCTTTCATGCTGAGAGGATGGCGCTGGGTCAGATCAATGGGTTGTAATCCTCTCTTCTACTACTTCTATCAATAAAGCTATTTGATTTTTCCTCCATATTCTTGTATGTCTGAGTTGATATATGCATTTGTATGGTCAATATATATCTTATCCTATATTGTTTATGATTGTAGATCTCTATGCTTTGATGGTATTATGTTGCTTTGAATCTACAGGTGTTCTTTGAAGCGGGACAAGTGAGGAAGGAGCAGCAAAGATCTATCAAAGGGGAGAGGAAACAAGCAAGGAGCCAAGCGAAAGACTAAGGTTGGTACTCTCTGCTTTTCTCTCATCTACTTCTCATAAAGGAAAACGCAAGTAACTTTAGTTTGTTTGTTTCTAAGATAGCTACCTGTCTTAGTGGGACTAGCAGCTATGAATGGACACTAGTTTTCTCGATAACAAGGATGTACATGAATCTCTCCAAGAAGTCCTCTAGAGGCTCATCATCATTTTGCACAATAGTAAAGATTTCATCTTTAATATATCTAGTATTACAATATTCCTGATATTTTGAAAAGAACACTCTCTTCATTTGTTCCCAAGAATATATATTGTTCCCTCCTAGTCCCATGAACCAGTAGAGTGCTGTGTCCTTGAGAGTTATAGGAAACAACTTTAACGTCTGGGCATCAGATGAATAATCATAACTTCTACACAAAATATCAAACTCAAATAGGAAAGAGTCTGAATATTCATGTACCTTACCGTAGAAATGAGGAAGAGTTGATGGTGAAATATTTTTCGTTTGTACTTCTGTATCAGGATCCACAATTGGGAATCCAAAAGTGGACTGTTCCTCATTTACCTGATTTTCACCAGTTCCTTCTGTATGGTCTTCCTGGTTTTCCATTGTTGTTCTTCTACATGAACTGCTCTCAATAGGCTATGAAGGTTGACTATGGGTTCTAATAGTCCCCTTCTTCCCCTTTGTGGGCTTTGTCACTCCTTGACCACTGCTGCCAGAGCCCAAGTGGACTGTTCCTGTGCAATGAGTTTGGGTTTGTTTGGACTTTCTGCCTGCAAAAGAAGGCCCAATATGAGATTTGGTTTCAGATTTATCAGTATTTCTTTTGCCCCTAGAGGGTTTCGAACCTTTACCTCTTTTAGGAATTCATTTAAAAAAATGAAAAAACAAAATTTCAATAAAAATGTTGCAACTTAAAAATAATTGGACACCTATAAATTCCTTCAAGCAAATAGAAGCACATTGCATAAAAAATAATAGCAAACTTACCCCTATTACAAAAATGGAAAATTCATACCAATTCAAATCGCCTCCCCAACACCGACGCCAAAATGTTGGGTGCAAGAATTGCACTTAAGCAAACTCCTCAAAACATAATTGTCAACCCAGGGATTTCATAAAATTACAGACGAAGCACTGGCAATGCGAGAAGTGGTATGAACTTTTCCTATTCCTAATCCTACTTCTTGAATGAAATGTTACAGAATCAGACAAAAAACAATCTTAAAGACAATCAACACCAAAGCAATTCTAGTGCTAGAATGTAGAAGAATAATTTGCGAGGAAATCAAGTAAAGGAACTTTCACACAACTTTAAGCAATCTTAAATGCTGAAATGAAATACAATGTTTATCTTCAGTATACATGGCTAATAGTTTAACAAGTGCGCCCTTGCAAGATCTATTTCCCTATTGATCTTCCTTCTACAATGAGCAACCCGTTCGTGTACTATTGCAATCTGCTTGCACTAGTGCATGTACAACACTTTATGTGAAAAAGTATATTTTACCTTCTTTGCTGAAGACTTATGTCTTTATGGAGGTGCTCTAGGCCTCAAGGCTTAGAGCACTCTGTTCCTGTGACAAGAGAACAACTCTTGCACTGAGATAGAGCTTCCTTCACCAAAGTTTCCAATTTACTTTCGAAAGAATTAAAAGACGTGTTGAAAAGAATTGTAATTGCAAGATAGATTCTGAGATAAATTACATGTGAAAAAGAATGCATTAATTAACTAACTTTGCAATGAAAGTAAATTTCATAAAGAAAAAACAATTCAAAATAATCAAGCAGCAGTCAAAGAAATTTGCATGCATCAAATGACTTTCGGCAATTCACTTATAACATTTATGTTCCTTGTTCTTAAGCCATAAACTACAAGTATAAAATAAAGTGTTTGTAATAACGTTATTTCTTAATTCATGTAAATATCCTTCATAAGTACAATTCTTAACATTGAGAATGATTACTTGAATTGGCAATACGTTTCCTTGCAAGAATAAATGAAATTATAAGCAGGAAAGGAACGTAACACTTGTTGTAAAGTAAAACCAGAGTGCAAGAAACTACATACACTAGTATAGGAAGAATCTTCCTGTGCTACCCAAGTGGAAGTGAACTAAGGCAAAAATTGCAGGAAGGAAATTGCAAGAAAGAAATAAACTTAATTGAACTTCCAAACTATGGATCCATTCACGCTTGACTATAAAATGAATTAATCTCAGAACTTTGAAATAAATATAAGAGTAATCAAAGCCACGCAACTGTAATTGAATAAATTTCACACAGACTTTTTAAATGGTGAAAACACAAGGGTAAACGAGTTGGGCCCTAGCCAACCAACTCATTTCCTGTTTAGGAATGAAACGATTGAGCACTTAATCACACATGAAATAGAATTTAAACACAACTTGAAGAAAACATGGTGTGCTCCTTGTATTAACTTGATCAACAAATATACATGATAGTGCAGGTCCAACCTAGAACTGAGGGCGATGCAAAATTACAAAATAAACAAAATTACAACTCGTAGATCACTCCCCTGGCTCTTCCTACAGTCTACATTATATACAGTCTCTTAGACTTAGCCATATTCTGCTAAGTACAATCATTTCCTATTCAAGCCTTTCTTTTGAACGAACTAACAAACGAACTTTGAAAAAACGTATAATGGTTATAATAAAATGCTTACTTTGCTGGCCATAGACCATATTCTCGACAAGAATCCCTGACAATATGCCACCAATGTCCACCCTAAAAACTGTTGTGTGGAATGTCACGGAGATTACAGAGCAACATCGTTGGTGGTGCAAGAATCTTCCTGCACTGATCATGCTAAATGTTGATTAACACTTAGTTATTCAATTACCTTTTAGGAAAGTTAAACATAAGTTACAAGAGATACTAAAATGCATGAAATCTATGTAAAGTAATTAATAAAGTACTTAATAAATTTTAATTATGAAATACGAAGTATATGTAGGAATAGATGATTATCTTGGACTAGTGCAGGAATGCGAGGGTTAAATAGAGATAAAACAGAGGTTAAGTGTTACCGAGAATAGTGTCCACTCGGATGCTTCTATTCCCACTAAGACTAGTAGCTATCTTAGAAACAAACAAGTAAAGTCTACTTTCGTTTTCCTTTATGAAAATAGACAAGAGGGGGACTAAGGAGACCAACCTTAGTCTTGCGCTTGATTTACTCTCCTTCCTGATAGAGCTTCACTACTTCTTCTTCGTCTGCCCAGCTTCAAAGAGCACCTGTGGAATCACAACAACATACTACTATCGAAGGACAAAGATCTATATTCATAAATAACACAGGACCAGATGTGTGTTAACCATACAAATGCATATATAAACAAGTACACAAGAATATGGAGGAAAACTTGAATAGCTTTATTAAGATGAAA
>APFE030892901.1:0-37020 GCA_000404065.3 Pinus taeda
TGTCCGAACTTACCTCACGACTGTTCCACCTGGCTTCTGCGACGAGTTGGTATCCATAGTTGCTACTCCTAGGGATCTACACAGGTGGCTATGGAGGGGAATCTCGTGGCACCTGAGGTCGATGTTGCATCACTCTCGACAGTACTACTGGAGGGCACCCTTGTGAAGCTTGGGGGCTTGCACCGGCGTAGTCTGTTGTTAGGAGGTCAGCGTAACTTCCTTTGTTACCTTCGCTGATAGGACTGGGCCCTTATCATCCCAGACTATCTTCAGAAGGCTCCTTAATTCACCTTCTCGTATTTTGGTGTCCGGTCCTAATCACCCGGAGCAGAAATACTTGGAAGTTGTTTGACTGGCTGTTATCTTTAGGGACTTTATAGTGTGTGCTCTGTGCTCTTAGTTGGCCTAGCTTTCAATTTTTTTTTGAGTCTTTAGTTAGATCTTAATAAGAAATTCAAAGTGGTTGACCGATCACCTAAATGGTCTCGAAGACTTTGTGGTCTTTCACCACCAAGTTTAGAGCCTTCTCCTAGAAGGTGCAGAGGTAATACTACTGGTGGGTTTCGTCCCATGGTAGTTGATGCATCGGGGATTGATCCTCTTGTCGGGGGCATTAGTATTCAAGCAAGGCCTGGCACTTTCGCGGAACAAGAGAAGAACACTCCAACTCTTGCTCGAGTTCTCTTTCAAGTGGAGAATAACATAGAGGTAGAAGAACTCTTAGAGGCGTTAACGGCTCTGAATTCTCCCCTACCATCTAGTCATCCAGATGTATTACAATACGTTGGGACTCCGACGCATAGACCATCAAGTCTAGGTCACGCTACGCGCTTACCATCAATGACCACTACTAGAAGCATGGCTTCTACTACAAGTGCTACAACTATGCAAACTCCAGCATCGGTACAAGGGGGAGGAACGATTTCCATCTCCTCTGCTTCTTTGTTTGGATATTTTACTAGCACATCTTTAGTTGGGTCTACCTCCATTCCGTCCACGAGTGGAAATTCCCAAACCAATGCTTTTGGTTCTGGATTCTTCCCATTTGGCACCCATTCATAGGGTATTCCTTCAGTTCCGTTTAGTGCCGCCACATCCATGATGGGTGGATCAGCTTCATTCCAGGGTTTTCCTTTCGGAAGTGGTCATATACCACATTCCAACCTGACGATAGGATCCATGCCTTTTTCTTCTATAGGACAAAGCAGCAATCCTTTCCAAGGTTGGACTAACCCTGGGGTTAGTGGCGCGGGAATTGGGAATCCATTTTTCGGCCAACATGGGAATAGGCCGTACACCACAGTTAGTTCGTTTCAAAGTATTCCTCCCTTAGCTTTGGCTTGGAATCCGTATCAGGGGTTATCAACCCCTTATAATCCTTTAGGAGGAAACTTTGCTGGTTATGGAGGTTTTGCGGCCGGAGTTAGTCAAACTATGAATTTTGCTGGATCACAAGGCTTGCCTTTTGGTTCAGCCGGTTCTGCTGGTTACTTCGGGTAGCCTGGTGCCTTCCAAAATCTAGGTCAATCTTTTCAGAACTTTGGGAGTTCTGCCCAGTCTGGGTGGAATCCCCAAGGTCCTCCTAGGCTTGTATGTGGCAACATTGAACTTGCCAGATCTCACTAAGTTAACAAACGATCCAATCAAGTACAATCCAGCCTCGCCTCCGGTCCCAACCTAACTCTCTTCAGACATTCCAAAATTCAAAGGGAAGAGCAGTGAGGACCCAGGCGACCATGTAACCACATTCCATTTGTGGTGCTCATCTAACTCCCTTATCGATGAATCGATTAGGTTGAGACTTTTTCAATGCACCTTGACTGGTAATGCGGCCAAATGGTATATAGAGTTGCCAGGGGGTAGTTTTACATCTTTCGCTGACTTAGCCAATATTTTCTTAAATCATTTCCAGTTGCCTGTCCGTTATGATGCCGGAACTGAACTACTGGCCACTTTTCGTCAGGATAAGGCAACTCACATTTCTGACCATATTAAGGAATGGAGATGGAGAAAGAGGCTCATTAAAGTCGAAATCCCTCAGGAGTACCGTCTCAAATGGTTTTTGAAATCTTTACAACCTGAGATCTCCAAGGATGTCTCCATGTCTGGAGTCTATTTTGAGGAGCAAGGAATTTTTAGGGCCCAACAATTAGAATTGATCTACTCTCAGCTTGGGATCCTACAAAAATACTTGCCAGATGCTCCTGGGTCTAAGGTTGACATAGCTAAGTCAAAGCCAGGCCCCCACGTGGATGGTATCATTGGGTCGGTAGACACGAATGCAGTGAACTTGTTGAACCAATTGCAGCACTTGTCTTTACAAACTGCTTCTAACAACCAAGTCACATCGTCTAACCCTTTGGCTTCCCAAACCTCTTCAATTAATGCCATCCAATCTGATAACCCCAAAGGAAATCAAAATTCCAATGGGAAAAAGAAAGGACGACGTAAGAAAAAGAACCAGCATGGGAAGGCTGATGCAAATAAATCCAGCAATAATGCTGGTGGTGGTAGAAATGAGTCTAAAAAGAAAGTCAAGTTTCCATGCAAGTTGTGCAATGGAGACCATTTAACTCACCTTTGCCCCAAGATTGAAGACGCTTAGTGCTTGTTAGGGCAACAAGGGACTTCTAGTTCTCAAGTTGTGTTAACCAATCCTTTTCCCCAAGGGCAACAACTTCTTGCTGGCGCGAGTTCAAACCCTGGAACCTCCATAGGGGGCAACCAGGAAGGGGAAAAATCATCGAATGTTTTCATGGTGGATTCTAACGTCCATATGGCTACTCGGTCACATGATTATAGCTCCAAATCTCACTCTTATGGTTTGTGATGCTGCACTCATGGCCTAGGGAAACCCCTCCTTCCAGACCTGGTCCAAAATTTAAAAAACAGTGTTTTATCCCTTATACACGACATTGCCCTGAGTTAAACGTGTGTATACGTGGGTAGGCATATACCCAACCCACGTATATGTATTAAAACACTTAAAAAAATACAAAACTCCTTAATTTCGGGCGGAGATCGCGGGTTTTACATGTTGATCACCTATTACTGCCTGTGGCCCAACTGTTCCCAACCAACTCCCAACTAAAAAACTACTTTGGGAGAGGTACAAAAAGACCTCAAAGGGAAGGCCTAAGGGAGGAGAGAAGAGAGAGAAAGGTTATTATACTGAGATTTTTCCCTTGACCAGGTCTGAAGACCCTTGTGCCTTCTGCACTTCCCCCATTTATGCAGGAAACCCTTGTTTCCTTGTGTGTTGATGTTCATCCACTAGTTATGGCATCATGGAGTGAGTCTTGGAAGGAGATATGCTAAAGGCTTGAGGCTGGATGGATCCAGAAGTAAGCTTTTCTTGGAGCCTGCGAAAGGTTACTCAGGTGATATTACTCCTTTTGTACATTCTATTTGTCTATAATAAAGAAACACGTCTTCGTTCCCGATATGCTTCTTCTTTATGTTTATGATGTTCATGTTTGAATTCATATGTGAATGGTTGTTTAAAGCTCATAACTAACTACCTTCTTTTATAACATGAAGATGATTTCTTTATAAGTCTTTGTCCATATACTGCTGTATTCTTTGGAATTGGTTGTTTTACAGGAAAAAGGAGCGAAAGGGACTTGAAGAAGGGTTTGGACCCTTGAGGAACTTCTCGAACGTAGGACCTGAGGTACGCCCCTCTTACTATAGAATTTACTTTTAATAGCATAATGGATGTGTGAATGTGTGTTTCTCTGTTTAGAAAACTTTCAGTCTGCTAGGGTTTCCACCCAAAAGCCCTAGGGGAGCAATTCCCTCAATAGAAACTTGAACCGATCTGCTTCACCCAAGTGAAGACAAAGGCACATGTCTAACTAGAGCTTGACTCATACTTTGAGGAGTTGATGTGCACTGGTATATTCACCTCTACTGTTGCTAATGCTTCTGGTGCTCTCCAGGATATTGCTTCACATTGCTTCGCTAACCATTCCACAGTGAAGCCGATCGGTTCATTGAACCTGGAGGAGTTGTAAAAATATTTCCATGGGTCCTCCTCCACCCAATGACATGCCCCATGGATCCATTTGAACTGTATTGTCATGCAGTGATGTTTCACAAGATAATGAAGGTCATACAGACTGTAACTTTAGAGGTCAAATGGATACTTCTTCATCTGCTCTTCTTCGACATCTGCATGCTTGAAACTCCAGATCTCATATAACCCAATGCGCAATGGAAGAGCAGGCCAAGGTTCCTTCTTCTTCCGATACAACCTAGCTATCAATCCTGTTGAGATGTGATATGCTACTTCTTGCATGATGAGTAAGTCCAAGGAAAACTTCGGTAGAACATGCAGAGGCTTCTCCATGATGTACATCCATATGAAGATGTAGGATGGTGAGGCATACCAGTTAGCAATGTGATACAACCCTGTGATCACTCTATGCGATAACTCCTCTAAAGTTTCATTTGGCTCATATTGCAATAAGTGTTCACAGTAGTCTCCACTGGTGTCCATGCCCACTTCAAGCCCAGGAACTCCTATCAGGCATAGATTGCATCCAAGATGTAGGCGGACATGTAGATCTATCCTTTCATACCTTTGGGTGGTTGTCTATCCCTTGTTACTTGTTCCTTCAGCTGATTAGCCAACATGTCGAACCAGTTATATGCTTTTCCCTCTCTAGCCAGTTTGTGCAACACGATCACCCAACTCTGTGGGAAGGTTTCCGTGCTTTCTTGGACATACAGTCGACATGAAAATATGACCAAGTATTGATACGCCTTCCACAGTATCTTCCTCTTGTAGACTTGGCTGGGTGTCATCCTGAATTTAGCCGGCTCCTTCACCCAGTTCTTCAAAATGTCTTTAGAGTTGGCATTACTGCTGGGTAAGTTGAAGGGTGTCTCCATGATGATCACGGGCTCCGACATTTGATACATTTCATCATAATTCTTTGCCATGAAGGTAGAAATCTCCGTCCCACTGACACTACTCAATGTCATCATCTTAGGATTAGTGCGAGAGATGATCCAATGTATCATGTCTGCAAATGGGAAAGTGGAGTACTTGCATGGAATATGGTACAAGCCAGACTTGTGAATATTCACATAGACTTGGTGGTCTGCAAGGTCTTCCCCAAATGTGCCTACAAATGCATCATTGTCCTCTTGCCATTTTAGCTTGATGTCCTTGTCTAGAATCAGCTTGGTATCTTCATATATTGGTAGACTTGCGGACACTCGTTCAACTACTACTCCAGTTGCACTTCCATCAGTGTCCTTTGATCCTACTCTCTTGGAGGCCATTGATCCTGAAATGCTAAGAGGCGGACAAAAACATGCTAGATCTAGAGATAAAGTGACATGCATGAAAATAAATCTGTCATCGAAAACCAAAGAAAACTTGAGGAAAGACATGCAACATATTTAGTGATTGACTGGCAAGGATTGTGCAATTTCTTCTAGGAGTTTGGTCGACTATCTTCCAGAACTGTACAAAAGGAAATCCGGCCTATCTTGGGAGGCTGACTGGTTGTTGGATTTACATAATGTACAATCCAGGTTGGCTTGTTGGCTACTGGAATTGCACAATCCACAATTTTAGCTGATAGTGGTTATAGGCGCAGTGACTGCATTGCACGATTTTATGGGCTAGCAGTCATTGTCCCTCAGAATTACACAATGCAAGACTGGATGAAAACTCCTGGGAAAAAATGCACATTTCCTGAGAGGAAAACATAGCCTTCCCTCTCAGGATTGCGTAATGTTGTCTTGGTGAGGCAGAGTCTAGGTCAAGGCTGCCCAAAGTCACCGACGGGCAACTAAAAGCAAATGTGAAAGTGAATGCATTGCAATATTGAGTGTGAGAAGAAGAAAATGATCATGCATGCAAAAAGTGAATGAAAGATTTAGAGAATGGAACAACATGCATGTGGGTGAAGCAAGTTGCCGAATCAGTGACAGTTCGTGCAAAATAGTTTCATGCATGTGACAACAGTGAGATGCTAACGAAAAATGAAACGATGCTAGTACAAGCTGTTTTGCATGTAAACTACAACAAACATTCACAGAAATCAAGAAAACAACACTCACACAAGCAGAAATACAAAAAGCGATAGAAATGCTGCAAAAGACAAGTTAAGACCACTTACCCACAAATAGATGAGCTAGATGTGTCAGAGAGTCCTAGATGTGTTGTGGGATGTGAGAGCTCTAATATCGATGTGAAGAAATGAGATCTGACACATTAAATAAATGAGTTTGAAGCTTATTATGCGCATGCCACAAATATAGGAAAAAGTGACGCTTGGAGGAAATATTCTAAAACGACCTTTGCATGTAACCTCCAACTGCTAAAAATATCTCCCTAAAATCTAGGGATGCTTTTTGCATGTTGCTTTTTATATTTTGGGAAAAGTAGCCCATGCATGCAAGTTAAGTTTTCTTGGTCTCAGCTGGAACTGGTCAACTCAACTGCAAATGCAATAGCCTGCTCAGCTGGGGGGAAGTCCACATTTTTGGGAGGGATCTGGGCTGGTTTCCCATGAGATTTGCGCAATTTCTAGGTAGAGTAGCTGACTGCTGCCCAGGATTTTACAATTCCTAGGTTGAGCAACCCTGCTGGGAGGAATTGCACAATTTTTTGGATGAAGCTTGATTGGCAGATTTGCGCAATTCTGGAGCCCAGTTGGCTGCGAGACAGAATTACACAGTTTCTTGAGGGAGTTGTTCAGCCTGCAACTGGATCAAGTCCAAAGAAATAGCTTGTGAGGGGAATGAAACAATCTCTCATGGACAGGATGTCATTCTGCAAGAGAAACACTGAAGCTTGTGTACTTGATGAAGCAAGTCATGTTTCTATGAAAGGTTGGTAGGGAGGCTCCAAAACGAAGCTAAGGAAAAATTTTGGAGGGTGGTTGTAGCCACTACAACACTTGGCGACACACTGGTAGAACTACAGCTCTCTGAATGGACCTTGTTCATGAAAATAAATTCTAACACCTTTGGAAGTATTGTTCAGTTCTCAGTTCGTCTTGGTTTCCACACTTGCTTGATTGTAAGATGTAGCATCTGCCAAACTCTTAGTCAATTGTCACACCTTCCAAGCCAAGGCAACACAATTGTTTTGATTTGGGTTGAGGGGTATATTGGTGCATAAGCAATATAGTCGTCAGATTCTTAGTTTCATCTCTGTTGTTGCTCCGCTGCCAACAGGCCTAGATAGTACCCCGATGGAGTCACACAAGAATACAAGCATCACTCCACTACAAGTGAGCATGGTCAGTACCCCAACGGAGTTACTTGCATAACCTCTCTGTGCAGGAAGCCTTTCTCTTCTTTTTCCTTATTCATTTTTCATTTTTTCAAAATTTTCACTTTTCATTTTTTTTCATTTTTTTCATAACTGTGCATAACACTTATTCATTTTAGAGGCGAAAGAGGGATCCCAACTTATTAAGAGTAGAAGAGGTTTTTCCTTGAGAGAAGTAGTTGATTATATATCTCTGATGTGCTTGTTAAGGTTCCCCCCTCACCTTACTCTACTTGACTGAGTTGACAAGTGTTAACCCAAATCAACTGACTAGAGTAGGTGACACTAGTTAGCACGCAAGCATTGTGTTTTCACCAAGGTTCACTTCAAAAAATACTTATTTTCCATCGACATATCATGGACTAGAGGTAATAAGTGCTTCATATAGAAGCAGGATAACAGATAACCAAGAAGTGATAGTTGCACAAGGCCTCTTGTACTTTACCCAGCTTGTTTCAAGAGTCAGACATGGTTCCATGCAAAACTAACCTACGAACAAAACAAGCAAACAAAGCAAAGCAAAAGCAGAAGAAAATGTGAAAGAAAAGTAAGAAAACAAGTAGGAAAAAAAACAACCAAAGCGAGTAAGCAAATAAGCATGTAAGAAAACAAATTGAAAGAAAACACTACTCCTACTCCTAAGCTAATGGTGCATGGGTCTGATCACGTAAAGTGATATTTACAATGTAGCCACTGGCGCATTGGTTGAACCATGTTGGTGAAGGCTTGGTCCATGAGAAACCCAATTGTGCAAACCCACAAACAAGAAAGATATAGCAATGAAGACAAACACACTTCATGTTTCACAATGCCCACAAGACATAAGTGAGTGCAAGTACATGACATGTGGTTCATGGGCTTATCATGGTGTTGTGCAACACTGCATGAAGCTTTGAAGCATATGCACACTCTTGATTTGGACATGCAAGAAAACAAAAGAAACAAATACAACTTGCATCATGCACGTGTGCTCACAACGTAAGATTCCTCCAATGCATAAGTGATGGGATTGTGCAATTTGAGTGGAGGAACCATGATCTGTGTGTGAGATTGATCTTAAATGCATACAGATGAGTGATGAGGAGCCTTGGTGATTGAACAATTTCCTAAGCGGAAGTGAAACCAACCTTAGGACAATGAGGGCTTAACATAACCATCAGCTTGGGCTGAAGTGCCTCGACAGTCTGGGGGTTTTCGGCTTCATTGTTAGATAGATAATCATAAACTGGTGGCTTCAAAAAATCAACTGCGATAGAATCATGATCATGATCGAATATGGGAGTAAATGGATCACGAAAGCCATGATCAGGAAAATCTATGATTCTAGTGGCATCCTCATGATCTGATGAATCAAACAGAGGGGTAGATGAGAAGTGAACAAATTCATCCTCTGTGCTTCCAGAAAAGGAAGATGAAAGATCAAGTGGATTTTTAATGAATAACTTATCCTCTCCGTTGTCGGATGATGAACTGATATCTAGTATGTCTTGCGAGTGATCAACAATGGGTGCATCCATAGATGAAGATACACATGCGAAATGATGGATGGTTGGTTCACCAAATATGTCAAGAAAGAATGGAGGAGGCTTGAACAGAAGGGAGTCATCCTTCGCTGAGTGTTGACGCTCAAGATCCTAGTCATAATCTTCATGGATGACAGCGCATGTTTCTTAAGCAACACTAACTCTGTTAGTGGTTTGATCCTCATTCACAACAAGTGTAGAGTTTGTAATGGAAGAACACAAGACAGTATCATATGGAGGAACAACCAAGTACAAAAACGGAGGTTGTGGTACAAAATGCATATGACAACTCGATGGAATCACAACCAAATCTATGTGAAAATTAAGTGAAGTGATGTTGGGAGGATGAGACAACTGAACAGATGTGTGAGCATGATCTCCCACATCACTCTGTAGTGGTGGAGATGTGTGATGAGGAGGCAGTGGATAGTCACTTGTAACAGTGACCACATCCATCTGTGATTGCACAACTCCATCATTAAAGAATACTGAGTGAGGCTTGATTTCAAACTTCTTCTTGGGATGAGCATATTTCTTAAGATAGTACTCAAATCTATCCCAAAGATAGAAAAACTTCATCTGGCTTTTCAGAGCTTGAAACTGCAAATCACGGAAGCGCTGCAAAAAATCCATAGGTGATTCATGTAGAGCCTTACGTTGTTGTTTCACTTTTTTTTCAAGATGTTTTGGATCAAAATGATAGAAAGTATCTTCAATGAGATCACATAAGTGCTCAAGTGAGCGCACACTGTCAGTTGGTAGGTTGCACAACCATCAATGTGGATATTCGTGAAGTGTGTATGCAAGCAGTAGACTGGCCTTTTCATCAAAACATCCATCTTCCTCATGAAGCATGGGAAGAAAGTCATGTAAGAACTCAAACTAGGCCACTTCGCCTTCACCATCATACGTGTATGTGGACAATAGATCGAAAAACTCCCTCGTGATGGTAACAGGTTCAACATGTGAAAAAAATCATGGAGGGAGGAGAGTGCAACACTCCATATTAGATATGCAAACATTTAGAACATGATGAGAGGACACCACTTGTCATTAGACCCTCCTTCTAGCGCCATAAATGTTGACGGTACTAGATCTACCAACATGTCAGGGGATCTCCTCGGTAAGAGGTCCCAATTAGACCTCAGATCGTTCGGTGTAGGAGTCCCAGCAGTGGGTTGTATGGTAATGACTTGATCGTGGTTTTGTACAGAGGCAAGTAAGATGTCCCTATTGGTAGAAAGGGTGTGACAGTTGTGGTGATTCAAGGAAGGTGCATGAGAGGTTCTAACACATGGAGAGTGAGGTGAGTGCACCCCTTGGAAACCTATAATAGTATTCGTCTTGGAAGGGCACACACAAGCTAAGATCCATCACCAGCTGGAAAGAAAGATAGCGAGCAATCCAAAGTGATAGTTAAACCAACAACGCATCTGTAACAAGATTTATACAATTGCATTCAAAATAGTTCATACACAAATGAATAAGTTAAATAACATACATTGCTATACAACTAGAATAGTCCAACCTACAATAACAACATATGCATAAAAACATGATGGCTTTGTTATATTAAGAAGTGTAAGTTACAGCCACACAATACATCCATGTCCAACCACTAGTCCCAATAATGGAACGTTATAGCCATAACCACCTGCTCCTCCAAAGAGATATACTAGCTCTGCGGAGTGGAGAAGCCAAGGCGTGTTACAATATTGTCCAAGATTTCTCTAAGATAGTCCTATCAAAGCTTGGTTAACCAAAATCCTCTACAATGAGTTATGAGGGGCTATTGATAGCAAAAGGTGGGGTGGCCCTTGACATTCCCCTTTGTGACAGTTCATCTACCCTCATGACTCTTCATCTACCCTATGACTATTACATCCAACTATCGACACTTGAACTTACACTTGACAAGATGTTACATTACAATGCATGTATACCCATGTGAGACAAAATGGCTTGAGTAACCCATGCAAGACATCACTATGACTCGGATAATCATAGGAAGTTCAACTCTTCGACATCCTCGCAATTATCAATAATAGCGAACTGATGCCAAGATTGGTAGTCCACAATGGTGTCCGTGTACTCCAAGGTGACATCTTTCTGGAACCCAAATCTTGCCTCCATAGCATCTGAGTACACTTCTCAAGATCCTCTATCCAACTCGTCTGATAACATGCACGTCATTGTCTTCAGCATGACCGGACCAGCAACATAATTGTGCATGATGTCTATCTTGATTGAAAAGTTTGGGCTGGTGGCTATGCACATTAACTTGTCAAAGTACAAGTCAAGCTCTAGTTGGACCTGTGCTTTTGTCTTTGCCTGGGTGAGAGTCCCAATAGATGGGATTGCATGTGCGCGCACCACAACATCCATACTCTTGAATACACGTGCATGGGAATCCTGTAGACTAGTGATGAGCTGGGAGAGCTCTTCATAGTTCCAGCTCTAACTCTAGATGCGTGCCTTCAGCTTGACCGCTTTGGGCTTCATCATCTTAGGCAAGTGAAGTGGGCCTCCCTTGTATCTCATTGTCCATGTTTGCATGTAATCAATAGCAACATGCACATTCAACAAGATATGTGCTCTTCTAGCACATCGTTGCTGCCATCCATTGAGATGGACGAATTCCTTATGCACGATACCAAACTTGGAATACAACACCTGCATGACTGTGTCAAGGGACAACACTTCATCTAGTAATTCCTTTGTCAATTTTGCTTGGGCAGATGCTATAACCAATTCTCCTCCCTGTTTTACTGCCTGTATCTCCTTCACCATTCACTCGTTCTCAGCTATCAGAAATCGAACGCTTAATCTAGTGGCTTCGAAATATGCCTTGGTAGCATCAGCCAATGCTGCTAGATGTTTGTGCACATCAGACATGATCACTCATTCCTCATACTGCGTAGGAGATGTATGATCTTTTGGAGTTGCCACTCTACGAGATTTCACAACTCTATGTTGAGACTTGTCGAACAAGATGTTGCGCATCTCTCCTTTTAGCTGATCTCAAAGGATCCAAGTGTCTCCTTGGTCACTTGGGACTTGCTCATCTTCTGGATGCGTGAAGTTGGTGGATCAAACTCTTGGTGGCGACGCATGAGGTCGGTGTCTTGCTCTAATTCCCACTACTCCATATCCGTATCCATTTGTTCAAGTTCTCGCTCTATCTCCTAAGTGAAGTCTTGCTCCTACGATGGCTCACCCTGTTTTCCTGATGCCAGTTGTTTTGATGAGTCCACTACCTATATGCATGTTGTTTCATCCATCTGCACAAGTTGCACCCCCTGTTGTACCTGTTCTTGCTGCACTTCCTTCTCCGGTATGCACAGCTCCTGTTCCTTCTAGAGTTTCTCCTTCAACTCATGCAACTCCTTTTCCATTTCCTCCATTATCTATTTCTCTCATTGCCTTTGCACATTTTGCTTGTCACATTGTTGCCTCTTCGCCTCTATAGTCATATCTGCTTTCTCCATAAGTGGATCTTCTCGGAACTTGTAGCTTTGCTCTTCCTCCATGTGATCAACAATCTTTGTCTTTCCCTTGTTGCCCACTAGTATGTTCACCTCTGCTATTGGTGCTGCTTTTGTTCTCTCCGGGATGCTGCTTCATGTTGCTTCACTAACCATTCCATAGCGAATCTGACCAATTCATTGAGTCTGGAGGAGTTGTAACAATATCTCCATGGGTCCTCCTCTGCCCAATGACATGCTGCGTTGTGACATTTCACAAGACAATGCGGGGCACACAAATTGTAACTTTGGAGGACTATTCTATACTTCTTCATTTTCTCTTCTTCGACATCTACATGCTTGAAACTCCATACTCGTATAACCTAATGCATAGCGGAAGATCGGGCCAAGTTTCCTTCTTCTTCTGGTGAAGCCTAGTTGTCAATCCTGCCGAGATGTGATATGCTACTTCTTGCATGATGAGTATGTCCAAGGAAAACTTTGGTAGAACATGCAGAGGCTTCTTTGCGTTGTAAATCCGTATGAAGGTGCCAGATGGTGGCATACCAATCAAAAATGTCTATCGGTGCCTCCATTGTTGCCTTTGACATGTAGGTTGGATCTTGTTCAAATATCATCTTGTAAATCAGGGTGACAAAATGATCAGACAACCGTGTGATAACTCTTTTGAAGTTGGATTCATACGACACCTTACAATAAGTGTTCACAGCAGTCTCCATCAGTGTCCATACCCACTTCAAGCCGAAGAACTACTGTTGGGCACATATTGCATCTAAGATGTAGGTTGACATGTAGATCTCTACTTGCATACCTTTGGGCAATTGTCGAGCCCTTGTTACCTGTTCCTTCAGCTGATTAGCCATCATGCTGGAATAGTTACATGCTTTTCCCTCTTTGGCTGGTTGGTCCAACGCGATCACCCAACTCTATGGGAAGGTTTCCATGATTTCTTGGCCATACAGTTGACATGAATATATGACCAAATATTGATACACCTTCCGTTGTATCTTTGTCTTGTAGACCTGGTTGGGTGTCATCCTGAATTTAGAAAGCTCCTTCACCTAGTTTTTCAAAATGTCTTTGGAGTTGGCATTGCTACTGGGTAAGATGAAGGGTGTCTCCATGATCATCACGAGCTCCATCATATGATACATCTCATCATAATTCTATGCCCTGAAGGTAGAAATCTATGTCCCACTGACACTGCTCAGTGTCACCGTCTCGGGATTAGTGTGCAAGATGATCCAATGTATCATGTCCGTTCACTGGAACGTGGGGTATCTACATGCAATCCGGTACAAGCCGAACTTGTGAATGTTCACATAGACTTGGTAGTCTTTGAGGTCTTCCCCAAATGTGCCTCCAAATGCATCATTGACCTCTTTCCATTTCAGCTTGATGTCCTTGTCTAGAATCAACTTCACATCTTCATATATCGGTAGACTTGCAGACACTTGCTCAATTACTGCTCTAGTTGCACTTTCGTCAGTGTCGTTTGATCCTACTCTCTTGGAGGCCATTGATCCTGAATAGCTAAGAGGCAGATGAAAACCTACTAGATCCAGAGAAAAAGTGACAAGCATGGCAAGAAATCTGTCATCGAAAAGCAAAGAAAACTTGAGGAAAGACATGCAACATATCTGGGGATTGACCGACAAGGATTATGCAATTTCTTTTGGGAGGCTAGCCGATTGTATTCCATAACTGTACAAAACGAAGTCTGGGCTATCTCAGGAGGTTGACTAGTTGTTGGATTTACATAATGCACAATCTAGGCTGGCATGCTGGCTATTGGAATTGTGCAATCCGCAATTTCAGCTGGCAATGGTTGCAGACCTAGTGACTACATTGTGCAATTTTTTGGGTCAGCAGTCACTGTCCCTTAGAATTGTGCAATGAAAGACTGGATGATAGCTCCTGGGAAGAATGCACATTTCCTGAGAGGAAGACAGAGCCTTCCCTCTCAGGATTGCGCAATGCTATCTTGCTGATGTAGAGTTCGGGCCAAGGCTGCCCAGACCCGCCGACGGGCAACTGAAAGAAAATGTGAAAGTGAATGCATGGAAATACTAAGTGTAAGTAGATGAAAATTATCATGCATGCAAACAATGAATGAAAGATTCAGAAAATGGAACAACATGCATGTGGTTGAAGTGAGTCGCTGAATTAGCGACCGTTCATGCAAAACAATTTCATGCATGTGAGAATAGTGAGATGCCAATGAAAACTGAAATGGTACTAGTACAAGCTAGTATACATGTAAATGAAAGCAAGTGTTCATAGAAATCAAGCAAACAACACTCACACAAGTGGAAATACAAAAAGCGATAGAAATGCTGCAAAAGACAAGTTAAGACCACTTACCAATGAATAATTGAGTTGGATGTGTCGGAGAGTCCTAGATGTGCTGTGGGATGTCAGAGCTCCAATATGGATGTGAAGAAATGAGATCTGATGCATCGAATAAATAAGTTTGAAGCTCATGACTTGCATGCCACAAATCTAGGAAAAAGCGACACTTGGAGAAAAGATTCTTAAATGATCTTTGCATGTAACCTCTAGATGCTAAAAATAGCTCCCTAAAATCTAGGGATGATTTTTGCATGTTTCTTTTTATACTCTGAGAAAAAGAAGCCCATGCATGCAATTCAAGTTTTCTTGGTCTCGGTTGGAACCGGTCAGCTCAACTGCACATGTAACAGTCTACTCAGCTGGGGGGAAAAATTGCTCATTTCTGGGAGGAAACTAGGCTGGCTACCTAGGATATTTGCATAACTTTTGGGCAAAGCAGCTGACTGCTTCCTAGGATTGCGCAATCCATGGGATGAGCAACCGTTTTGGGAGGAATTGCATAATTTTCTAGATGAATATTGACTTGCATATTTGCGTAATTCTGGAGCCTAGCAGGCTGCCAGACAGAATTACGCAATTTTTGGAGGGAAGGCTAGTTGCCCTCTAGAATTGTGCAATTTCTTGAGGGAGTTATTAAGCCTGTAGCTAGACAAAGGTCCAAAGAAACAACCCGTGAGGGGAATGCAACAAGCTCTCATGGATAGGTTGTTGTTCTGCAAGAAAAACACTGAAGCTTGTGTACTTAAAGAAGCAAGTCATGCTGGTGAGAAAGGTTGGTAGAGAGGCTCCAAAACGAATCGAAGGAAAAATTTTGGAGGGTGCTTGTAGGCGCTACAAAAATACCATACTTAAAGGAAATAATTAAGAACAAGTAAGGTTAATTAGGTAAGGTTGAATAGGTACATGTAATCTCTTATATATCTAGATTAAGTTCGCTTGCAACTAATGACTCCTAAGTTCATCTAAAGTATAATCTTAGATATTTATAATATTATAAGTCTAGCATATTGCATGGATTTATGCTACAATGCACGTGTTGAGGAAAAATACATAATAAATATGATTAGTGCCCTATTCTCTCCTTGCATATGTAGGTCAAACATAAGGATGTATCCCTTCCCAACATGTATCCTAATTAAGAAAAAACCAGAGAATCTTTGTGGTATTTTGGGCATAGCTTTTCTCTCTTGAACTCTGATTTGGGAACTCTTTGTGTCAAAAGAAATATATTGAATAGATATGCAAATTTTATTTTACGTGTTTTTTTCTGATTCCTTATGGATTTTAATGCGCACTCATTTTAAGGGCATTTTTTGTGATTTTTCAAGAAATAATATTTTGATAGGAATCTTAGGACACCTTAGGTATTTTGGCCATAACTTTTCACCTTGAACTCAGATTTGGGCACTCTTGGTGTGAAAAGAAATCCCTTGAAGAGATATATAACTTTTCTGTTATAGATGTTTCAAAATTCCTCATGCATTTTTTCAAAGCATTCATTTCAGTACTGGAATCCAAAAAAAGAATAATTTGACATTGTCAAAAGATTGTTTTTTGGGATTTGAGTACTAAAACAACGCACCAGAAAATATCCAAGGAATATTAAAACATTAATAATAGAAAAGTTTAGAGAACTTGAAGAGATTTCTTTTGACACCAAAAGTGCTTAAATTTGAGTTTGGGGTGAAACTTTATGGCCAAAATATCAAAAGATTCTCTTTTTGTGAAAAATGACCTTAAAATGAATGTGGCTTAAAATCCATAAGAAATCAACCAAAACACAAAAAATAGAAGTAGTATATCTCTTCAATATATTTCTTTTGACACAAAGAGCATCCAAATCAGAGTTAGGGGTGAAAAGTTATGCCTAGGATACCCCAAGATTCCCTAGTCAACTTCTTAATTGGGATACATTTGGGCTTGGCTAGATCCTTATGAAGTTTTGTGATATCATTGGAGTAAGAAAATTAAAATATCGATGAGATCCATCTTTAATATAGGAGGCTTATAAATGGAATTTCTAGGGTTTGTAAATAACACATTAGTATACATGCAGAACTTTCAAATTTAAAAGTTGATAGGCCTTGAAGACTTTGGATATTAAAGCATAGAGGGTTTGTAAACCCCAACAGATGTCTGAATTAAAAATAAACCTTGAGAACAAAACCATAAGACTAATAATTTATACTAAAAGAAGAGGCCCTAGCTCCTGAATGATAGAAATGAAATCATGTTGATATGAGGACAAAGATGGTACATGATTAAGAGGAAGCTAATTCTTCTCAAAGGATAATTATTCTATACCTTTTCCCTTTGATTAAAACTATTGTTATTGCCCTTAATTTTTTGTTAGTCTCTTATCTATATATATGCTTTGCTTGGTTATGATTATTCTCCCATATCCTCCTAGTGAGAACTGTAAATAAATAACTAGGGTGATCTAAGATTTGACAATAAAAGAATGACATGGAAGAAGGAAATTGTATAAATATGGTGATAGAATTGTAACTACTCAATAAATTTCAATCTAAATCAAGAGACACAATTCTACTCTATGATTTTGCAGACATTAATTCACAATTTAGAACAAAAATCTCAGATATGCAATAAGAAATAACACACATGGCCTATATTTTTCTACGGGAAAGAAACTACTAAAAATCCCTTAAGCCTACTTGGATTAAATAAGATGAATATAGATGTATTACAATTACTTGCTCGCTCATAGCACAGCCTACAAGTGAATAACCTATCTCTCTGCTCAATGAGAAGATCTGATCCAGGCTTGTCAAATTCTTCCTCAGCTTGAGCCGCTATTTTCTCGTACAAATCATGAGGAATTAGGACCCTATTATTTAGGAATTTTCCTCCAATTTATTAAGAAATTCCCAAGGTTGATCATCTGACTACATGCAACACCTATACACTCAAGACTAGTCTAGCACTGATGTTACACTTCCTTGGAATCTCTACGATAGCCAGGGAACTAAAATTCTCTACATGCACTAGCATTTTGGGCTAACTGATCAGTTAACCAAATGATCATTGAATTAGACTGTTGTCCCACTGCACTACTGATCCTCCACTAGTTCTATCGATAGTTAGAACTAGTTTAACTAAAAGCAACTTGAAATAACTGACCTTGATTGATACAAATTAGAAGTCACACAAGATTAACTGAACTCCAAGCCCCCTAACTCAAATTTAATGAGTTAACTCAGTGAAAAGAACCATATCACACAAGTTAACTGCATCCAAGTTGTTTGTTGATGTGGAAATTCTAATTTTCTCAATTTGACCAAGGCAAACTCAAATTGAGACTTTCTCACTGCATTTTTCAACACTCCCTCTCAGTAAGAAAGGGATTATCATAGGCCCGTATCCTGCACCTATGGAACTCAAACTTCCCTCTTAACAAAGCCTTTTTCAAGATGTCAACATCTTGTTCCTCTTTTAGAATTTATTGAAGCAATATTATCCGCTTCTACACACAGCCACGTAACTGGTGATACTAGATATCTATATGCTTGGATCGATAATGAAATATAAAATTCTCAGAGAGCTTGATGCAACTTTGATTATCACAATAGATCGCAGTTGGATTCATCATTTGATGAAATAGTCCCACAAGTATCTTTCTCATCCTGATCGCCTCACATTTCTTTTGACTTACAACCACATATTCTACTTCTTCCGAGTTGAGCACCATAAATATTTGCTTCATGCTATACCAGGAAACTATTGCAGACTTAACATTGAAAATTCCACCTAATGTACTATTTTGGTTGGATGGAATCCTTGCCAAATCTGCATATATGAAGCCACATAGATTCACTCCCTCTGTCTGTCTGTACCATATTCCATAATCGGTAGTGCCTTTGAGGTACTATAAAACATTCTTCGCTTCCTTCCAATACAATTTGGTCAGCCTAACCATAGCTTGTCTCAACTAGTTGACTGCATAGCACATATCTAGTTGTGTGTTCACAAGATACATCAGTGAAACCACTAACTACCGATAAATGGTAGCATCCACCTCTCCACCCAAAGTGGTAGTCTCCTTCCTCTAGTTGGTTGCTAGAGGTGTCTCCATGGGATTAAAAATCTCCATGCAAAATCTATGTAGTATCTTATTGTAATACTTTCCTTGAGACACAAACAATTCCCCATCACTTTTCCATACTTGCGTCCTAAGGAAGTAGTGCAAGAGACCCATGTGCTTCATTTCAAATTCCCTTGCAAGGTCCTCCTTACAAGACCTGATCATTTTCTCATCACCAATCAATATTAAATAATCAACATATAAAACAATGATAAACATTTTACTTCTACCAAAATATGATAGAGTTTCACATTCACTTCACTTTTGGTGAAGCCTAAACCAGTGAGATAACTGCCGACCTTGGTGTACCAAGCATGTGGTTCTTTTCTGAGACCATACAATGCTTGCTTGAGTTTGCACACATGAGACTCCTAATCAAATGTCTCAAAACCTTTTGGTTGCTCTATGTACACCTCCTCCTAAATAACACCATTGAGAAATGTTGTTTTTACATCCATCTGCTGGATCTTCCACCCCATATTATGCAACCAATTCAAGATTGATCTAATGGATGAATACCTTGCTACAGGAGCAAAGGTTTCCTCATAGTCAATTTCCTCAACGTGAGGTAATCCTTTGGCCACAAATTTGGCCTTATACTTGTCTATGCTTCTGTATGGTGCATGCTTAACCTTGAAGATCCATTTCGAACCCACAACTGATTTATCTCACAGCCTTGGGACCACTTCCCAAACACTATTCTTCATGATGGATTCATATTCTTCCACCATTACATCAGTCCAAACCGGTTTCTCAACTTCTTCCTCAAAAGAGGATGGCTCAGTCTCTACAACCTCAGTCATTAGAGCCATGTAGCTAGTGTACCTCACAAGTGACCTCCTTTTCCTACGCAAACTTGAAGGAGCTCCCACATTCTCTCTCGCACCCTGCACAAGTCTATCAACATACCTATTTATTTTTCTACCTTATTTGGATGGTTCTTGTTGAGTGTATGTCTCCACTTTTTGATCCTCTATTTGTGGATGCTCCAGAACTTCTTGAGGCTCCTCCTTTGGAGCTAAAATATCCTCTTTTAGTAGGATATGAAGCTCCTTATCAAGAGAGCACTGAATCACTTTCTCCTCATCAAAATTTACATCCTTTCACACAGATGTCATTTTAAGGGAAGGTAAGTACACATAGCAATTATGTAGAGTTTCGGTGTAACCCACAAAAACTCCCAACTCTGTTGTTAGCTCAAGCTTCTTCCTCGAATATTTGGAGACACAGTAGTAAATAGAGGCTCCAAAAACCCTAAAGCGAGACACATCAGACTTTCTACCTGAAAAAAGCCTCCTTTAGGTGTAACCATATCAAGAATATGATGAGGACTTTGGTTCTGCGAGTAGAATGATGTGTTACATGCCTCTGCCAAAAAATGTAGTGGTAGGACTTGGTCATGTAGCATAGCTCTAGCAACTTGAACAATGCTCTGATTCTTTCACTCAGCTACCCCATTCTATTGTGGGTTATGGGTTGATGTCATCTCCAATAAAATACCCTATTTTGTGTAGAAATTTAAGTCATTCTGATGAAACCTGGTATTGCACCAAGGATGTTGCAACTCCCAAGGCTTCTCAACTTAAATTATCAACTTTGGGTTCATACAAACTTAGAGGTGTTAGTGCTATATACACAATAGGTTAGGTTCTACTCATGTCACCCTCAGTTATTAGATCAGATCAAGGTATTCAAAGACCACTCCTTCAACTAAATACAAAGATAATTTCCTATGAAATCATATCATGATTGCAAGGATATGAACATGCTTCTAACCACAAAAATAAAAGTGCCATTCATTAAATGTAAATGCTAATTGAAACTGCATGAAAGAGAGAAGCTAGTCTAGTTACAGAGGTAAACCATGCTACTCTAGTTGCACACTTAGTAAAATATTTATCCTACTTGCATGAAACATTTATCTATTTTCAACTAGCTTAAAATGAGGGATTCAATTTTCAACAGAACTATGGAAAAAATGTTGTCTAATTCTACTTGTTGTTTATGTTTGCAATGAGGAAAGGATGTGGTTGGAGTGGTCTTAGAATCTTCCTTAATTATGAAATCAAATCTTGAGGGCCATTATTCAACTTCAAAGTGCAAGGATCAAAATTTGGAGCAAATCTAGTTGAAGTAAGCAATGTTATAGGACTATTACAAGAAGTGCTACAGGAGGCCCTGTTTTTCTACAGGAAGGGGTCCGAGAGATTTTTGAGGACAAGAATGGTATTTTGGAGGTGAAGGAATGTATATGAAGGTGAATGAAGGGTGTGGGATCCCCTTAGCCAAGCTTAGTACCCCTCATAGGCCTATCTTGCACCAAACTGTATGCCCACGGTGTCCTTCATTTGCCGTAGAAGAGTGATCTTGGTGGCAGAGTTTGCAAGAAATGTGGAGTGTCCAAGAGATAAATGGAATGGTATAGATGGATGTGGAAAGGTGTGACCAACCTTGAAAGTCAAGAGCAATCCCTACAGAGTAATCAAGCACATGCATAAAATGATCAATATCACAGTAAAATAAATTAACATGGAAAGGATGAGTTGAATTTTATTAAAATCTACTCTACCCTATAACACAACTCTAATTTCCAATTCAATGCTACTGACTTCTAAGTTTTAGAAATA
Source organism: Pinus taeda (assembly GCA_000404065.3). Classification (NCBI taxonomy): domain Eukaryota; kingdom Viridiplantae; phylum Streptophyta; class Pinopsida; order Pinales; family Pinaceae; genus Pinus; species Pinus taeda. The sequence goes on from APFE030892901.1 coordinate 21,387, forward strand.
AATCATGTAGAAGGATTACAATCCAACATTTAACAATTTCAAAGAAGTCATAAACACATATTTTTGGATTGTTTCTATAGATCATCCAACCACTCTTCCCACAAGAGAGGTGGTAGGCAAACCGCAAGTACAATGTTTGTGACAAAATTCCTACTTAAACAAGAAAAGTATTGCAATGAATTAAACAAGAACAAGGAAATAATATAAGAGAGGGGCTAAAGCCTCTGGGTTGGGCCCGAACCCAAGGGTTTCATCCCTCCCAAACTAACTCATATGCAGGCCAACAATGCATTTCTTATTAACAAAATATAAGAGTCACATACATAATATGAGAAATGAAAATAACAATATCAAGCACGAGACTCTGAGTAGCTACTCCTATGAAATAAAATTTCGAATCTTAATGAGCCTTTAGACTTGTTTATTTATCCAAAAATTAGTTGAGGGAAGATGCCTTGAAAAGAGGAGTGATTCCCTCCAAAATCTCGAGATTGGTGGATCTAGTTCCCTTGGGTCTTCACATGAACTTCAGTTCCTCCACTACTAGTGAATTTTAGCATTTGGTGAGGAATATTTTATCTCAAGCCGAGTTGGGGAGTTAATGCAGTAGACAAGCCCCCCTATATTCTCTCTAGATGTCTCCAATTAGGTCCGACATAGTACATATCTCCAAAAATGTTTCTTTTGCTTGCATATTAATCACATTAGGCCATGAAACGTGAGAAGCACCCTTTAGTCTTCCTACTAAACATATTGTGGTTAAAATGCAAATTAATGTGATAAAATGAGAGTTTTAAGGGCTAGAGGATAACAAAATGGGCCTCAAAATATACCTATTGATGGGAACCATCACCGCCCCATTAATGAAGGTGTTTCTCACCCTCTGAGAAACTCAGTCACTGATGTCAAGTTCATTCATGGCCATGGTGGCTTCTCTGACATTCCAAGGCATCTTAGATGGTGTGCCTTCTTGTGGATAGAAACCTGCATTTTCTTCTATGCCTGTCCATTCTTTTTGTTCTTCTGCCTGGTTTCTTCTCTCTTGTAAGCCCAACAGTAACAAAGGATTGAGTTAGAGTCCTATCCACTTAATATTCAACCTTTTCATGATTATCTTGGATAGTGGGGTTCTGTCCAAGGGATTTCTTAGTCTTTCTGGAGAGTGATATTCTTTGATTTTCAAACTGTGAGGTAGGGCATGCCATATTCTTTGGAAAGCCTACAAACTTTTTGTCCCCAACATCCTAAAGCTGTCCTCAAAATGGAGGATAGTTTTTTTTTGGACTTCCATATACCAAGGTGCCAATTCAGGATCATTGGAGATGAGGTTGTGGTTACTGATGACAGCCTTGGGGCTCACTAATTATGCTATGATGTATACAATATCCTTCTCCTCTTTTTCCATCATCATATTTAATTCTTCAACTCTTGTTTCCTCAAGGGTCAACCAAGAGGATAATGCCATTAGTTACATGTCCCCCAATCTTAAGTTAGGGTCCCAAAATTTTCTCTGTGAGGATCATATTGTGCATGAAAAACTCAGCCAGTTTGTCTCTATCATCAACACTTTCCTTTTTTCAAAAGTAAATGAAATTTGTGTATTGTCGACAAGGTAGAGACCCATACTGTGCTAATGTATTTATCTGGAACTGAAACCAATTATCCTTGAGAATATGGCATAGGATTTGGATGGATTCCTGCATTGTATGGCTCCCATGGATAAACTTTCCATAGTGACAAGTTGTACCTCTTTTTCTTGGAACTGCTGTCTTAGCTTTCTGTTTTATGTCTATAGATTCTCCCTCATGATTGACTCCCTTAGCCTTAAGTTATTCAATTCCTGGATCATTTCATTCAATTTATCCTCCATGAGGCCAACATCTTCTACCTTCTTAGATTTTGCAATTTCAATCCACCTATGAGTCCTACCTCTTTCCTTTTCCCACTCAAAGAAGAATGGTATAGAAAATTTCTGAGGTATAATCCTACCTCCAACAAATTTGTAGTAGCTGGATTCAAGGGTAGGTTGTGGATCAGGCTCCTGGAGCTCTTGGGTACCTTCTTCTTTTCCTTTCAATGTGGTTGAATCTTCCTATAGCATCTCCTGTTGTTCCTGTAGTAGCCCTTGTTTCTCTTGTACCAATCCCTATTTCTCCTGTAGCAATCCTTTGTTTCTCTTTTAGCTCCTCTATTTTCTCTTGTAGTTCCTCTATTTTTTCTTGTAATAGGGAAGCTTTTGCTTTGAGCCTCTTAGATGTGACTGCTCTAGTGGTGGGCCTCCTATGGGTGGCATAGATTGTCTACTCTTGGCTTTGGGAGAAGTAACTTCTACAATCTTCCATTCACTAGGTCCTACTTCTTCCCTTTTGCTAGTTGATTCCTCAAAGGTGATAGGGACCTTTGAAGGAGGCTGAGGCTTCCCTTCCCTTATCCTGATGCTCTTCCTTATTTTAAAGTACAAGTGGAATTGCCTTAGCTGCATCCTTTTAGGCTTGATTAGTGTGACAAGTGTGGCCAATGTGGCAACCACCTCTTACTCTGTGTTTCTTGGTGAGAGGATCATTTGTTTCCCTTTTCTTTGTGTCCCTTGAGTTTTGTAGGGCTCCTTAAGCTTCTCTTCCTCTATTTTTTGTTTATCTTCATCTTTTTCCTTTGGTTCTACTTTCTCCTTCTCTTCCCAATCCCCAGTACTAGAGGTTGTTGTTCTTTCTTGTTGTGTGGAGGTGAGGGCTTTTGTTTCAATGAAAACCATCATATCAATGTATACAAAGTTAGTCCATAACACAAGGTTTCTTAGGTGGCTTAAGGAATCCATGAAAATTACCTTGATGAGTCCATGATGGGAAATGTGATGGTGCTCCCCTTCCCTCACTTTCTGGCTCATTTCAGTGATGGAGTGTAAGAGGAAATGTGGGACACTAAGTCTATTTGGAATTGGTAACTCTATCTGGAACCTTAGCTCATAGAGAAACCTAAATTGATGGGCATACACAATGCTCAACATCCCCTCACATAATATGTACTTGAGGATGTGATTGGCCACTTCATCCCAAGGGTAAGGGCGCCTTTCTCTTCTTACTCCATTTTTGTCTTCTACATGCTTCTCTCTATGGAGAAAGATGTTTTTCTTGGCTATAACACCTATTTCTTATGCTCCTTGCTCCATCAAACTCCTATGAGTATGGTGGTTACTCTGCTTAGAAGCTCTATGCTTAAATGGATTGCAAGTCCTCTAACAAAATTAGTGGCACTATTTTCTCCATGAGAATTGAGGGCGATGGAAAATTCTTGAGTTATCTCATCATCATATCCCTTTAATTGCTCAAAGAATCCCATCCACTGATGTGTTAGAAAAATTTCCATAACAGGGGGATGCTGATGGATTATTTTTAAGTCTATGGGTCATCTTCTATTGAAATCCCCTCCCATTTCTTCTACTGCTCCTTCTCTAGGATATCTTAGGTGTAATTTCAATATTTTCCTCAGAGAAGTCTCGGGTACAAAGATAGTGGTTAGTTTTCTTTTTGACAGAGGAGGAGAAGGATGATAATGTTTACTATAAAAAAAATTCTCTGTCCCTAATTTTCCTTCTTATATGATAAATTTTCAAAAGAAATTACTGCACAATGGTTGATACAAGGTACCCAATTTAAGCATAATTCTTCATATAGGTGTATGGAAATTAGGGAGAGAGGAGGCCGCTTACCCTTTTCAAGACGACTCTTTCATGTGCATGAGGGTTTGAGGAAAACTTCTGGTTGTTTTGGATCCATTTCTCCCCTTAATTCATCCATACAAATTCCTTTCTTTGCTCTTGTAGCAATTGAGATCCTCTTGTAGCACCTCCTATAACACCTGCAAACTCGGCCTATAGCAGTTCAGTGGCACCCTAGGTAGAATTTGGTAGCATCTAGCTCGTCCTTCAGTACCTTGATGGGTCTCTCCAACTATTTTATAAAAATGAGCAATTGTGTAAATGGAATCAAGCCTCGTACTTTTGTTCCCTTTTATGGTGATGGCACAGAGCACTTTGGTGACTTGGCTCTTACACAAATTTCCTTTTTTAACCATTTCCCCCACTCCTCGTAATCATCAACCTATTTAATTTGAATTTTCCATGTTGCATGGGTGGCTGAGTGAACTATAGTTTACTAAACGAAGGTGGTCAGGTTTACTGGCCACCTACAACCCATGAAAAATCCATTCTCAGTCATTAAACACATTTGTTTACCATTATGTGCATAGGGAAGAGGAGACCGGTGTCATACTTGAGCCTACTTGTGATATCTAAGTGTTGGAGATGCATGTAGGTTGCTGTTGAGTTGATGATTGATTAAATGACCTCTAGAGGTGCTAACTTTCCTTGTTTACTTATGCATAGGTCTTCACAACATGATGATGTAGTCGACTGATTAAATATTTCTTTCGTGCAGCCATGCTTCTAGTGTTTGAGATGCTGCTATTGGAGTGGATAGATGACCTTAGATATACTCTTTAGAGATGGTGTGACCTTTATAAGCTTTAGGAATGACCTCATGGTGCCTCAAGGTGGCTAGATCGTCTACTCTAGAGTTGTAAAAAATGATCCAGTTCAAGATCTTGTTTGAATTGTGCACTTTTCTATAGGGGTGATCTTCTTCCTATAACAGTCACTTAGTTCCCCCTCAAGGCATCATATTTCATTCAGGGATTAGGAAAAATCATAGTGGGTCTAGGGACAAGATTAGAATCATAAAAGGGTGGTGAAAAATGTGAAGGCATAGTCCTTTTTCTGTGCTTGTTTGTTTTTTGTTTTGTTTTGTTTTTGTTTTTGTTTTTATTTTTGTTTTTGTTTTTGTTTTTGTTTATGTATGAAAAAAGTGAAATTTTGAGGATGATTTTGGTTTAATGCGGTGTATGATTTATGAAGGAATCTTAGTGGACCTCTCCCAACATTTACCAAGGGAAAAACTACCTGTTGGCCCCTTTTACCAAGTGGATCTCCCTCCTGTAGCATTTCACGTTACTCCTGTAGCAATTTAGGTTGCTCCTATAGCAATGCAAGAAGGAGGAAAAATATGTTTTAGCTTCTTGCTAGATGATGGAGAGAGGTAGGGAGGTGGATGAATGAGGATGAAAATGCAGTGGGTGGTTGGGAAAAATAGATAAATGAGTTGTGTACTTTGTCCTGTGGGCACTGTCCCTTTGACAGTATGGAGTCTTGCAAAAAATAAATGTTAGCTGAATTGGTGTAAGGACTCCTCCTTGTGTTTTTCTTCTTCTTTTTTTAAAATTTTTATTTTGAGACATGAAGACTGCCTCAGGAGAGGTTTTCAACCTACATGCCCACCCCAGGCACCTCAAATGATGTTTTCACCTGGGGATGTTTTCATTTTTCTCTATTATTTTTTTTCTCTTGCATTACCTCACATAGGTTTTCAACGCAAGAGTTGGCGTTAGATGCCTCATGGAGTTTTTTCCTCTAGGCCTCTTTATTTATTATTTTTATTTTAGTTATTTTATTTTTAATTAATTAATTAATTTTTTTTCATAAGTTTGATGGATTGAGGGCAATGAGCCTCCCAATCACATTCAATTATTTTCTGATTAAACTAATAAAATCTTCCTTGGACATAGGTCTTTTGTAAAAATTCAACTTGTAACAATTGACAAATAAGAGAATGCCTTCCTCATCAATTGTCCTGATTTTTATAGACACATCATCATAACATCTTTCCACCAAATAAGGACCCAACCATATTGTCAGTAATTTTCCCTTGAAATCCTTGAATCTGGAATCATATGGAAGGGCCCAATCACCTTCTTGAAAATTTCTCTCCTTAATGTGTGTAGGAGAACTTGTAGCCTCAATTCATCTAAACCATTGAGTTGGAGAAACCTCTCTTAATATGGTGTAGTGAGGTCCAAGTCTAGCTGAGTTTCCATCCGTAAGGTATTGTACTCAAATTCAATGGACAATAGGGCTTTCTTCCCATAGACTAGTTTAATTGGAGTAAATCTAGTGGTGGTCTTCCAAGTGGTGTTGTAGGCCCAAGTGGATTCTACAAGTTTTTCTGCCCAATCATTTCTGTTGTTGCTAACAACTTTGGTTAGGATGTTCTCCAATGCTCTATTTGTGACCTCCACTTACCCATTTTCCTGAGGGTGATAGGTAGTGGATCTCCTATGCTTGACGTGGTACTGCTTCATGAGATATTCAATCATATTTGATGTGAAATGTGTTCCCTAATCAGTGAACAACTCTCTAGGAAAGAAAAACGTGTATAAGATGTTCTCCCTAAGAAACTAAACCATCTTTTGCTCATTTACTGCCTTAAATGCCTTTGTTTCAACCCATTTAGTCAAGTAATTAGTGAACACAATGATATACTTCTTTTGCCCCGATGGGGGATCAATGCACCCAATGAAGTCCATGCCCCATTTCTTAATTGTCTCTAGAGTCGATTGAGGTTGTAAGGGAATTTAATCCTTAGGCATAGGCTTACCCATCCTTTGGAACTGATCACACCTAGTGGTGCATCTTTTTTCATCTTGATGTAGAGTGGGCCAATAGTAACTTGCTTGTAGAATCTTGAAGGTTGTTCTCTTAGTAGAAAAATGGCCTCCACAAGGTCCATAATGACATGCTAAGACGATGTCAAAGAACTCCTCTTCCCTCACACATCTCCTCAAGATCGAATCTGGCCCTATTGTGAAAAGATTTGCCCCAATCTAAGTGAGTGGGGAACTTTTCCTAGCATTATTGCTTTTATCCTTGGAGGACAGATTAGGAGGAAACCTCCTAGTAATCAAGTAGTTTCTATATCAGCAAACCAAGGAGAGATAATTGAGATGGAAAATAGGTGTTCATCTGGGAGTTGATCATCTACCATTTCTTCCTTTTCTATAGGAAATGTCAGCCTTGAAAAGAAATGTACAACCACATTTTCTTTTCCTCATTTGTCAATAATAGTCAAATCGAATTGTTGCAATAACAGCAACTATCTAATTATCTTGGCATTGACATCAGGTTTATTCACTAAATACTTAATGGTTGCATGATTAGTGTGAACAAAATTTTTGATAACCAGTGATGTAATGCCTATAATTGTTCAAAGAATGTACCATAGACATGAGTTCCTTTTCAGTGACTATATAATTCAACTCATATTTAGAAAGCAACGTACTCATGAAATACATAACATAAGGGAATTTATCTTCCATTTTTCCTAAGACAATCCCTACAACTTTATCTAATGCATCTATGTGTATATGGAAAGGTAATGCCCAGTTGGGACCTCTAATGATGGGTTTTGTGGTTAGATTTTATTTTAGCACTTCAAAGGCCTCTTGACAATTGTTTGTCCAACAAAACTCTGAATCTTTAGCTAGCAGTCATGTTAGGGATTTTATATGTCATTGGATTCCCTAAATTAAATTGTCAGCCAGAGTTTATAAACTTCAAGTTGCAATGCATTTCACGTTAGATTCAAACTTACCCTATATAGTTCTAGTACAAAATTAAGTACGAAATGCTCAAATTTATGTGTAATAATCACACCCAAAATTGTTAAAATGAAGAAGAATATTTCATTGTAATCTAAATTACTATTAACAAAATCTATTTTATATTCAAAACTCAAATCACTATTCCATTCTTAACCATGATATATCATCTCAAAAACTCATTCATAAATAAGATGGACAACTATCACTAATTATGTTCTCAAACCAATTTAACATTAACCCTATTCAAAACCATTCACAAAGCTAATCCACAGGGTACTATGAACCAAGAGTAAGCTCAATGATAACTCAAATCAATCCTTATCTGCTACTTAATTCAAAGAAAACTCAACATTTGAAAGACAAAACTGACAATTTCCCAATCTTAGATATAATCTGAATCAACACACACAACTTCTAGTTATCTAATGATGAACCTAAATAAATCTAATTTACTTCTTGTAAAATCAAATAAATAACCATCTATTCAAAATTTTATTATACTATGATTCAAGTAAATCTCACACATAAGATCAAACAAATGTACTACAAATGACATACAATTTTGGAAACATTAACACACAATCTATTCTAAAAATGATACTTTGTCTCTAATCGATTCAGAATCAAACAAAGAATAAGCTACAAGAGTCTCGTGCTACTGATATATATAAATTCATAAGCAATGAAACACTTCCATTCAAGACAAGATATTCAATTTAAAACATACTAATTTAATCCTTTATAAATTCATTTTAAATCGAAACCTCCTTCTCCAACATTCACGAATTTGGAAGTGTAATCATAGAGTTAACATGTACAAAGTATGTTCATAACAATGTTCCATGACTTCGTGAAGACTCAACAACATTACACTTGTTATCTTTAACTCAGATCTATGAAAACATTTGAAAGAAACTTATATACGGAATTAAGTGCAGGAATTATCTAAGTCACTAATGAAAGAAAATAAGAGATTAAGTGCAGTTATATCAACTGAATTGAAACACACTTCCTACACACTAAAATGGTTACAAGACTTGTTCAAGGTTCATGGTGGGCCCTTGCCACAACCCAGAGAAAGCCTAAACTAATTCAATACTTGAAAATTATAGAGACATGAATGCTTAAATCAGAGTAAAAGACAAGAGAACTGAAGAGATTGTCGACAATGGGGTTGTCTCATGTAAAGTATGTCGAAGGAAAAATCTGGAGCCTCTGCACTGCGTCGGATGGGTTAGAGCACCTTGGGTTTTCCTCCCAACCTCTTTTGCTTACCAAATCTAAAATTTCTAAGGTTTGTGACAGAGAGGTGAATACTTTTCTTTTGATTGTTTTTTTTATTTGGGTTAGATCTGCACTTGCTGAGCCACGACATAGCTCACACAAATCTCTCTTCTATGATATAACTAGGTGGATATATGCATCCATAATCGCACCTGCCATGAGCTCCCAACAAATCATTGGGGATTTTATTTTTGCTGTCGCAGTTGCTCGATTGGCCCAGGCATTATCGGAAAAGTAGAAACCCTATACATTAATAAGTCAATGCATGCTAGATCTACCCTTACAATGGATGATTGGCATAGATTCAAAGATATTTTCACCTCTATCTCCTGTCTTAGAATATCCATTAAAAGAACATAAATAAGGGATCAAATGAAACATAACGATATCCATATTTTCTACAGAGGATAGATCTATCCTCAGATGTGATTTATATATGCATGGGAAAAAGTCAAATTGTTGGATCTACATGTTTGATTCACATTCATATGAAGAAGGGATTGGAGCTCAATGCAGTCTTATGGATCTCGTGGAGCCATGCTTCTTAGTACTATATATGAGATGCAAAAATCCTAATACCTTGGTGACAGCCTCAGTTGTGGACACTTGCAGTGTAAGGTATACAAACCTTAGAGCTACCATATTGGATCTAGGATATACATTCATCCTGGTGTTATAGACATTTTTGGGCACTGCAACCCAAATCATACATGTCCATAAACCAAGGGCTCCTAAGTCCCTAAAAGTGTTGCTTCACACCCTAAAGGAACAAGGTCAACTGATTACATCATCTCCCAGAAGTTCTCCATGGAAAGCTGTTCAGAATTGGTCAAAACTGGACCATACAGAATGCCCAATGCATAGGGTGTGATGCATCTCACCTGCTCAGTGTAAAAAGTGCGATGCATACTGGAAAGCCCTTCTGTAGGGTGAGATGGGCGAGAATAGACAAATGGCAGAGACAGTTTGCAAGGTGGATGATTATGGAATCTTCCAGAAACTTCTCCTGTGACACTTGCCTCTCTGAATTCACTCAGGGATGAGTAAGAGATCATCAATCTGCAAGTGGTGTCAAGAACTATCAGAGAGAGGACACTAATCAAAATCCTAGAAGCTGACTCACCCCCCTACAATCATCTATATATGGATTCCTCATCACAGAGATCCAGAGGCTGGAATCTTGTATCTTGTAAGGAAGTGCTGTTGGTTTCCTGGTGCAATATCATAGTGTTGGGTGATCTAAGCTTTTCATGAGGTGAAGAAGGGCTTTCATGCTAAGAGGATGACGCTGGGTCAGAACAATGGGTTGTAATCCTCTTTTCTATTCTTGATATTAATAAAGCTATTCAAGTTTTCCTCCACATTCTTGTGCGTTTGATGATATATGAATTTGTGTGGTCAATATATATCTGGTCCTATATTGTTTATGATTGTAGATCTTTGTTCTTTGATAGTATTATTCTGCTTTGATTCCACAGGTGCTTTTTGAAGCTGGGTAGACGAAGGAGGAGCGACAAAGATCTGTTAGAAGGGAGAGGAACCAAACAAGGAACCAAGCGCAAGACTAAGGTTGGTGTCCTTTGTTCCCCTCTTATCTACTTCTCATAAAGGAAAAATGAAAGTAGTTTTAGTTAGTTTGTTTGTAAGATAGCTACCGGTCTTTGTGGGACTGGCAGCTCCGAGTGGACACTAGATTTCCCGATAACAAAATGGCGACTCCACTGGGGAGCGAATAGATTGTTTGCTTGTCTATATTTGTTTGTTTTATAAACTTACAGACGGAGCCTGAAGTCAAGCCAGCTAGCCTTCGAACTGCATTTGCTATGCAAGTGCAAAGTAGATCAATGCTGCTTTAGTCTATCTCTGGGTTTTATTTATAAACTGAACAATCAATTTGCAAACATTTTAATTGCCCTGGTGGTGGCTCTAGTGACCTCATTAGATCAACCCCTGTGATTTATATTTACTGAACATCACTTGCTCGGCCTAAATCCCTGAACTGAGCTGCAAACTGTGACCAAGAGCCAAGTCGAAGTCTCGTCCCTAGACCATCGCACCTTCTCCTCTTGTGAATCTGGATGCATCGCACCTCCCATGTGTAGTAGGTGCGTTGCATCGCACTTTGCCTGTGTTGCAGGCGCGCTGATCAGACAAGACATCTTTTTCTTCTAGATTTTGGTTTTTTGTTCACTCTCTTCAGCTTTATTAAGGAGTTTTGCTATCTGTGATTAGTATACCACTGTGGAAACCCCCTTCCTTTCCATCATTCTGCCTCCATTGTGTGAATAACTGTGAATGTTTTTGTGTATTGTGTACCATTTACAGTTCTCTTTTACAAAGAAGTAGCGTAATCAAACTGTCGTCTTTTGATTTGCAAGTGTCGCAAGTGTCATTTTTAGTCAAAGAAAAGAATCCTATTGTTCTTGATAGTCAATTATACTGTTACTCTTGTATTTGATTTGAATTCGTAGTTTTTTCAAGTGTCGAAAACAATGTTCAATTTGAAATCGCAAAGTGTCATCATTATCTTCCTTTCGTATTTTGAAGAAAAATTGTGAGTATTGTCGCTTTGAAAAGATAATTCACATTTGTACATAGCATTCTTCTTGCCATTCACACATTAAGAGGGCCGAAAACAAATACATGCATGTGCATTTGCATTTAGATTGCTTGTTGGTTTGATTTAGGACAGTGCATCTAGTGTGTGCTCTGCGCTCTATGTTGAAAGAATCTCATTTCTCTTTCCTTAGTATCTAGGATTTTCATTGCAAAAAGAAGATTAAACGATTGTTTATCATCTTAGATTGCATTTTAGGAATTATATATCTACATCATGCGGTGAACCTGAAAGGCAAATTTCTTAAGCAAGATCAACTGTAATATAAATTCAATGAACATAAAAACACTTTGGAACCTAATGCACAACATTTAGAAGTCTAGACTATAGACGTATTTCAGCGTCGTAAAGCCTGGTAACTATCGCTTTCATTGCTGGTTGGGTGATTGCTCCTCTTTGAGACGACAAGTGCCATTACGGACTTGTGCTCCGACGTACTGTCAAGTATATATTAGGAGACCACAATAGGCTATATCCTCTATCCTTAGGAAGCTGTGTCTGCCACCCTATCGATCGCAATGCACTGAACACAACATTCGGGAAGATTGACTGCCATATCGTAAAAAGTATTCTGTAGTTTTGTGATTGGTTTGGTAATCCCTATGTCTAGATTTCTAGAGTAGTCTCTTTCGTTCCTTTTCAAACTCCTTAAAGGAAAAGGTCCATCTGAGCACTTGTCACTTCAGGCTCATTAAAAATCGAAGGCGACTAGAGTCATCTTTTGTTTTTTCTCGACTCTTAAAAATTGCAGAAACAAGTTGTGTCAAAGCATCTAAAATTTATTTTAATCAGAATAATATCACTATTCTCGCGTTGGTCTTAGGTTGAGGAAAATGGAGTCTACCAACCAAGGATTTCTCCTTGGAGGAAATCCTAGTCCTTTCTCCTCTTGGGGAGATGTTGGTGCGCCTCATATGGCCACATTGTCACTTCCAGGATTGACGATTGGCTTGCCAATATGGCTCTTCTCTACCTCTGTTGTTCAAAACACTGTGATTCCTTAACAATCAAGTCAGCAACTAGATGATACTAGAGTTACCCCCCAACCTTCTACTTCATCTGTTTCTCCCTCTCCTCCTTCCTCTTCGCTTGATGAAGCTGGTAAAGCTGAAAATCGAGTAACTTAGAAGGAGAATAAGGGGAAGGAGGAGAAGGAAAAGAAGAAGAAAGAGCCAAAGGCAAAAAGGGGCAACCGTGCATCGTTTAGCGAAAATCCACACACTGCACCATCCAAGCCTAAATCTCCATTTGTCATTTGAAAAGGAGACCACTATCATCGAGATCGTCCTTGCGTACCTCGGATCTTAAAGGACTGGTCTCCTTGTTTGCACAATCCGGTGTCGTCAACCTCTGATCATGTTGAAAGTACACCGTCAACTAGTGAAAGCGAAGTATCTGGACAGAAAAGGAAATGTAAATTTCCTTGTAAGCCATGTGAAAGCGATCATGTTGTCCGCCGTTGTCCCTTCCTAGACGAAGCTAAAAGAGTTTTGGATAGCCGTCCTGCTTCACCACTGCAGCTTCCTCCTGGATACAAGAAACTCTTGCCGAGTCCATCACTAGTTGAGAATCCGACTGACACACCATTGGGGTTAGTTGAAGCATCTATCATTGAAGATAAATCCTCTGAATCCACACCAGACGAAAGTCAAAAGGTTAAGGCGGAAGTTGACCCGGTCTTGCCTTCAGAGGGTCCATCTTCAGATGAAACAGTCACTGAAGAGAATGAGAACAACACCGTTCAAATTATTTTCATAAACACAGACTCCGATGAACATGGGGGCAATCTACTTGTTCCTTTACTGTAGGAATGAAGTTCGTCAGAGTTGTATCTGGTTGTCTATTCGGTCCCACCTCTAAGCAACCTAGTCGTTTCCTTCGATTTGAATCTACTAGGCAGACCCCGTTTACCAGGTAGCGTACCATTCTGAATCATTGTACAAGCTTACAAAATGGTCATGGCTGGTACCATCATAGATGAAGGGGATTCTGTGAGTATCCTTTCCTCAATTGCTTGGAAAGTGCTTGGTTTGCCATCGCTTCTGCCTGAGATGAGAAATCTGATAGGCTTCGACAAAGGAACCAGTCGACTGTTAGGGATCCTTCTAAGTGTGCCTATTACTTTGAGAAGGAAAACCGTTTATATGAACATAATGGTAGTCCAAGGACCTCTAGACTATAATGTACTCCTTGGGCGCGACTATATTTATAGCATGGGAGCCATTGTCTCCTCACTCTTTAGAGTAATGTGTTTTTCGCATGAAGGCCGAGTGGTCTAGCTCGTAGACCAGCTTTCGTTCCCTGGCTCACACATAGCTAATAGTCAAATGCCATCCCTAAATGGTCTTTTCGTGCAAGGAATGTCTCATCAATCTCCAGTCCATCCACCTGAAGAACGCGAGTAATTTGGGAGGACATGACTGAAACCCAGGGGGCATGCATCCTGGCCTGTTCCGGCAGGAAAACTCTAGGCATAGAGTAGGTTTCTGCGAAGGATATATGACTAGTCTAATACCCATCCATATAGGAAGAGGGAATTAGACCAGAATAAGATACCTCTGTTAGAAGGTATGCCTTTCCTGATAGAAAAAATGTTTTGTCTGAAAATTGAAGGGTAACCTTGAAACTCTACTTCGCTATGCTTGGGGGCACGCAAACCTTTTGTGTGCAAATGAAGAGCAGCCTCTATAGTTTTGATGGCTTCAGTTGCTTAAGTTGGGTGAATGGTTGAATTGACTGTTCGCCTTCAGAGGGGCCAAATGGCACCAACAAAGTAAAGGAAAAATTTCCTACCTGACCTTAGTAGTTAACTAGCCCTTAGGGCAGTAGTTGGTCATTCCTAGCTTGCATGCAAAAGGATACGCAGCAAAGCTTCAAAAGGTGCAAGCTCCATAAAAATGGAATCTATCGATGAGATTTCCTTATTATATGATTGGCACGAGTAGTTTTTATTTGAAGTTCAAGCTCGTTAAAAATTAAACCTAAGCAATGAGCAAATGTTTCCCCCAGAGTTTAAGCTCATTAAAAATGAACCAATCTCTGGTAAATAACCATTGTGAATGCATTATCATCAGATTTTGAGCCTTGGTCATGTTCTCATCATCACCTCCACTCTGTTTTAGCTGATCATACACCTCCATTTGATTGTTTACCCTTTTTGAGGAACATCTTGCATGAGTGATTCTGTTAGCCATCCTTGTGACGCTGCCGTGATTGGAAAATTCCAAACCTTACTTGGAATTAGTTGCTACCCAAAATTATCACTCGTTCCTTAAAAAACGAGTCCCCTTTAAGCTCTTTTCATCTGACTCGTAAAATATGAAAAGATTTTCGAGTGATTGGCCTCTCCAGCTCGTTAAAGCTACAAGAAGTGCTATCCCTCTAGATTTTAATCTTTTTGGACCTGAGGGATTATTACACAAAAAGATCAAGCACTTGTCTTGTTCGGCTCATTAAAACTATTGAAAATTCATCCATTTCATATTATTTTATACTTTTTTCAGACTTAAGGGATCATATGATGAAAAAGGATTATTGGAGTTTCCTTTCCATCCCTTTTCAGACTCTCTAAAATTGAAAAAGGACTGAGCTATTGTTGTCGTTAAACTCGTTAAAATCAATAGCGACAAACTTGTCCAAATGGACGAGAACGAGTTTGACTATCGCTAGGCTTGTTAAAACATGGTGATGGGTTCACCCGAAGGGCGAATTATAGAACAAGCATATGTTATCCTCCTCAAGCTTGACAAAAATAAAGAGGTACTGGTCAGCAATGACTGGGGAAATTGGGAAGGAAACTTGAAAAAACTTTATTGGTAGCAAGTTGCTCTTGAACATGACACTTTCAATCCACGTCCGAGTTGGGTTGGGTTATTCTGTTCACCAGTCATATCACCATTGGTCCATCGTACCATCTATCTTTGGGGTTAATGTTACCAATCCATTTCAGTGTCGTCGGTATTTTCAAGAGAAGTTGCTCAGAGAATTCACCTGTGTCTCATCTGCTGCAATACATTCACGCTCCATTCTTTCATGATTGCCACCCTGAACCTTGTATCATCAGATCGTTTTCACCTCCACAAAATCATTTGCTCCGTTCCATGTCGTAGATTTGGGATTCATTAAGGCCCTCCTATGACGGGTCGCTTCTTGTCGACATCAGCTCATTATCCAAGAAGTCGACCTAGGAACAACCCTTTCAGTACTTTGAAGCTTGCATGCTTCAATGGCAAGTTTCTCACTTCC
>APFE030892902.1:4977-15233 GCA_000404065.3 Pinus taeda
GAAGAGTTCTGGGAACTGCACTAAGCATTCCAGTGTTGGTGGTCATCCTTAAACCACCGCCCTTTATACCAACATTTCAGAGAGTACATTCAGCGTAGTGCTGCCATGCATTTTTTCACATTTTGTATTACAGCTCTCTTCTTGGACTCATACATAACCCTTCGGATTAAGGGGGGGAATGTTGGACACCTAATCCTCAATGGGTTAGTGTGGAATCCGAATGGACAAAAGGAGTCTAAGAGACCTTGGGATGTGAATCCCAATGGTCACAACAATGTACTATAAATGTATATCTCCTGTTAATAAAATATGTACTCACATGATTTATCTTTCCTATTTTATGTTTCCCATGTGTGTTTAACAAAACTTAGCTAGGAATACCTCCAGCGAATCCTAAAAGCATACGGGTTTGATGATAGATGGATAGAATGGATAATGTCCATGATATCCACTCCAAGCATGTCCATACTGCTGAATGGAACACCAACAAAAACCTTCAAGCCATCCCGCGGGCTCAAACAGGGAGACCCACTGTCACCGCTCCTGTTCATAATAGCAGTTGATGGCATGGGCAGATTAATAAAAGCAAAAGTAAGCAGTGGAGAACTTAAAGGCCTTAGATTATGGCGTGAAGAATTAACCATTACACATCAACAATTTGTAGATGATGTAATGATGTATAGTCAAGCAAATCTTAAGGAAGCAAAGAAACTATTGGAAATCCTTAAAGAATTCACAAATGCATCAGGAACAGAGATAAACAAGGATAAAACAAAAATATTCTTCTTTAATACCCCAATGTTGGCTCAAGCACTCTTAGCTAGAACAATGGGGTTCAAAATTGGTAAGTTCCCTACCAAGTATTTGGGAGTCCAGCTGAGTGACAAGCGGAATAGAATAGCAAACTGGAAAGGCTTGATAGGGAAAATTCAAAAAGAATGGATAATTGGACGTTTAGAACACTAAATATACCGAGTCGCCTCATCCTCTTGAAGTCGGTCCTCCAAGCTATGCCAATATATCAAATGGCTAGTCAAGCGATACCAAAACTATATGCCAGAAAATGGTGGAAATTTTCAAAAAAATTCTATGGCAAGGAACAAGCAAAACAAAAAAGTGGGCTTTGATGTCATGGAAATGGCTGAGCAAATATGTAACAGAAGGGGCTTTAGGTTTGAGGGATCCTTACATATTAAACCAAGTCATAGGTGCAAAACTATGGTGGAGGTGGATTCAAGGAGGACAAGATCTATGGAAAACGTTATGGGAAAAGAAATACGAGATGGCAAGGTCATCTGAAGACAAACTCCGAAGCCAATCAAAAAAGAAAGGATCAGCCATCTGGAACCTAGCAAGTTTAAACAAGGACCTAATAAGAGAACATAGTTTTTGGGAAATTAGGGAGGGCGACAAAGCAAACTTTTGGCAGGAGGCGTGGCAGCAGAGAGGAACCCTCATTCAGGATCCTCAACTCCACGACATCCAGCGATTCACCACCCAAATGGAGGAAGATGCAGTTAGAAACCACTGGTTACCGGAACAAGACGGTTACTGGAGAAAATGGAAAATGAAAAATGATTGGCAAGAAGCACCAGAAACAGAACAATGGATAAATTACCAAAAAGAAATGGAGACAAGGAAAATTGCAGTCAAAGACGGTCCAGATATAATAAGATGGGGAAAACGCATAAAAGGAATGTTTACGATATTAGAAGGATATCATATAAAGGCCAAAAGAACTAGCAACTAAGACATTAAAAAATGGGATAGAATCTGACAATTAAAAACTTGGACAAAAGTGACGATATTTACCTGGATATTGCTGCACGGGCGCGCCTTAACCTGGGACCAACTGAGAAGGAAGGGGATGCATGGACCTTCGCACTGCGCTCTATGCTAGGACCAAGAAGAAACCATGGAGCAAGTTGCAAATTCCTACAGTGTCAGCAACAACCTGTGGCAAAACCACTATCAGCTCTTCGAGATTAATGACAGGAACACAGGTAGCATAAGAACAACAATAGAGAAATGGAGAAGCAAGTCGTACCGCAACACAATATTGAACCGAGCCTGGAATCTGTCCATAGGATTCCTCATGTGGAACCTATGGAAGGCAAGAAACCGAGTGATATTCAGGGAAGACGAAAAAGCCAAAGAGGAAATATGGAGCCAAACCATGAAAAACATAAGAGAAACAATAATCCTCGAAAATCGGAACAAGGAAGACTGGAAGACGGAATCAACAGAGACCCGCATTATGAACCGCCTGCAAATCAAAGTAAATAACACATGCATGACAGGAAGGGAACACAAGGCAGGCAATGCAAGAGCACAGGACCACTACAGGAATCCGCCACAGGGATTCGCCAAGCTAAACTTCGATGGCGGGGCAAAAGGCAACCCAAGGGAGGCTGGAATAGGAGGGATATTCAGAGATGATGGAGGGAAGATCCGACGGGTCTATGCAATGGACTGTGGAATTACCTCCAACAACAAGGCAGAATTCCATGCGTTGAACAAGGGGTTAGCCATAGCGATCAGGGAGGGATACCAAAGCCTGCAAATAGAAGGCGATTCGCTGCTAGTGATAGAAACAATCAAACAACTACAACAGGGAGCACTAGCAAAAAAACTGAGTAAAAGTTGGTGGATAGCATGGATAGTAACAGAAATAAGCCAGAAATTGAGGAAGGTAGCATATACCATACCGTCTCATGTGAAGCTGAAAGGAAACGCCCTGGCAGACTTCCTTGCGAATTGGGGATGTCAGAAAGGAGAGCAGCAATTGGACGTGAATGCAGAAGAGCTTCATCAGAAAGAGGAAATAGGACAATTGATCCAGGTAATAGAACAAGACAGGCGCCAAAGTGAGCATCTAGAGAATTCGCCCGAAGTTGAAGGGAGCGAAGAAGGACAAGGGCAGATGCAAGAGGGACAGAACAGGTCAGAAACGGAACAACACAGGACAGACGCAAGGACAGAGCTGGGTAGGATGACGGAGGGGGGCAGAGGAAGGACAGTCCCGGAGAGCACGGGGGCAGAGATGGAAAGGAATGGAAGAGGAGAGGGTAGGACAGCAAATCCGAGGATGGGAAGCAAACCAATGCCAAGTGGCAGAGCGGAGTCAGCGACCCGACGGCAAGAGCAGCCGGGAGAGGAAAGAAATAAATGAAGGATGGCGGACAGGACAGGAGGGCAGCATCCCAAGGCAGGCAGGAAGGGAGGTGTGCCAAGGCAGGAGGGAAGGGAGGACAACCGACTGTAAAATCACGAAGGGTTAATGGAAAAGGGATAAACCTAAGGAAAAGGCAAAACAGGCACTTTGCATGCGGACAAGCAAGAAGAAACGTGGCGAGAACGAAAGAGTAGACAACAAGCGGGAGTAGAAGGTGGTAACGAAGCATAGGACGGTAAAAGGGTATGTGACACTTCTTACCCCAATCTATGAAGAAGTAACCAATCTGAAACATAGAGTAGGAATGAAGAATGTTATGCAAATCTGGGTTGATAATAGTAATTACTGTAGAAATCTTAGAGATATGAAAGAATATTACAATGAAGGGCTCCTGGGGGCCAAGGTCGGAGAGAAAGATAAGAGTAAGGGTGAGGAATGGGAGTGCAAGGGCTCACAGGGCCCAAATTCACAAGAGCCCCAAGGTAGAATTTAAGTCCTGGTAAATCATAGCCCAGGAAGAATGCATGCTGCGTTGAACAATGACAGAGGGGATGGGAAAATCCGAAACCCAGGGAGGATGGAGTTGCACCTCATGATGAGGGGCGAAACTGTAATTAGCCATAATCTGGCTAACCATGATGAAAGACCCATAACTGGGAAAGGGGCCTGCAACACAATTCGCGTGAGGAGCGAACTCTCGAGAAAGTTTAAACACTTGATCCTGGAATGGGATTTTAGCATGAATAGGGCAAGTTTGAGTAAACAAGGGTACCCCAAAACCAAAAGAACCAGAGAGGCCATAGCTATGCCTAAAAGGGAAGGAAACCAGAGGGTGGAAACTCAGAGGGTGGGAAAATGCAAGAGTGGAATCAAGACGAGGGGGGGAGCAGAAATTCCCTGGATAAAAATGAAAACTTAATTGATAGGACTAACAATTGTGCTTATGCTGTGATAGGTCTCGCCCCAGAACAGGGCAAAACTGCGAACCAGAATGAAAAGCTACCGACAAAGAGAGCTAAGGATAAAAAGAAAAGAAGAATGGCTCCCGGGCGCAACAAGAGGACAATTAAAATAGAAGAAGGCACCAGCAGCACAGGAAAGAAAAAGGGCAGGAAGCCTGACGGAGAGAAAATGAAGAAAATCATAGACTCCTACATGGAGGGAAACCCAAAGGAGGTTAGAGATCAAATTTGGAGCTAGGAGAGAGATTTAAGAAACAACCTCAGGTGCAGAGACTTACCCATGGAAGAATAGGAAGGAATGCAGCAGGACCAGGGGACATCAAACGGCAGGCAATCGCTCTTCAAAAAGCCCCTGCAGCCATATTAGATCATGAAACACGTCGTAGCTCGAGCCATGACTCTCCACCAAGAACACATGGAAGGAGAAGTTCTAGACAAACAGGAAAGGAGCAAGGAGCCAGACCCAGTCCGGACGGAAATACTGAAAGATCTTGCGACTCCACAGATCCAAACCTACAGGAATAATCTCGCACTGGGCTAGATTGAGCAGACTTTGTCAAAGATTAAGTGGAAACTGACACAGGGACGCGAGCTTCCAGGCCCTGGGGTGAAGGCTCCAGGTTTCGGTGCCAAGGATTCAGCTCAGATAGCATCCTCTGATGAGGATTAGTTTTAGTATAGAGTCTGAATTTTGTCTTTGAACTATTTTAGATGCAGAAAATAAGTAATTTTGCTATGCTCTCTAGAGACAGTAGAGATACGCTTTCGAGAAGTAGATGATTTTTGATGAACTCATTCAAATTTTGGAGTGGGTATAATGCTGACCGGTGGTCACCTGGTTTCCTTCGGGCAGGTGACTATCCGGAGGACATAGTTGTAAAAAAAAATTCTTAAAAAGTAAATACAGAGAGCTTTACAATGTTTACAAAAAAAAAAATGAAGTTCCTAAGTCTAAACTTGGAAAGATTAAAATATTAATGGGTATTAATCTAATTGTGGGTGTAACTTCTATAAGAAGATGGAGATCAAGCCAAAACGATCTGAGCCTTTGACAAGGAGTTAATCTAGGTCGTTGGTTATCCAACAAAAAGATATAAGAAGGGGCTTGAGGGTCATTTGGAAGACACATCGGAGAGAGATCAAGGGATCGAATTTCTGAAGTGAGAAGTTCTCAGGAGGAAATTCAATTGAGGATATTTCTTGCAATCGAGGGGCAGGGATAGTTCGGGTTGGAGTATCTTCTCCGAGACCCCGAATACTCAGCAGAGAGGTAGAGAGGCAGAGAAGCACCAATGGAGGCAGTGCAAACCCAGGAAGGACTGATGCTGGGCCAGGAGGGCCCACGCAGTGCTTGATGTAGAGCCAGAAGGACCAGCGTAGAGGCAAAGCTATCTTCCAGCAGAAGTCCGAAATTTGTCGAGGAGCTACCGGATCAGTCGGGAGTGTTGACATCAAAGCTCCAGGAGGCAAATAGACCCAACGCAGAGCTGACACAGAGCCTCAGAGAGCTTCACGCAGGCCCATGCAGTTACTGTGAAGGGGCAGTGCAGTTGTAGCCAAGGATAGTCATTTCAATTATCAGATCAACCAGGATTTGCCAGGTGAAGTGAGGTAATCTCACTAATTTTCTGCCAGTGTCTTTTTCTCTGTAACTGGATTATCAAAAGGGCATCCAGAGTTGCATTCAAAACTACTGCTTAATAATAATTAACCCTCAGAGTTGTTGCACCAGTTTCCCGCATTGGGTTTTTCTGGGGACATTTGTCCAAAAATAACGGTGTCTATTCTGTTGTATTTTTTTTCTTGCTCAGTATCTTGTTTCCACTTATAATTTAATTAAGTGAAGGTTGCAGTATTATTTACTTCGATATTTACCATAGAACATAGTAAATAACTTGTATGGATTAATAAATAGGAGAAGTAACATCAGTGTGCTGCAGTAGGGATTCCGGTTGTGGGATTTTCACAAAGTCAAGGTACAAAGGAAGGACTTTGGACCAGAGAAGGCCACGTGAGAAATGATGATGCCATGAAATTTAATTATCCCTTCTTATTTGTTGGTTAAAGCAAGTATGTATATGATTGTAAATATTGTATAAAGCTCCATGAAACAGTATGTGTTGTGTTTTGTTTTTGGTGTTGCTGTTAATTTTAGGTATGTTCTATGCTTAACGCAATTTATTTCAATTTTCACAGTTAGCTCAATATCTTTTCTAGATTATCAATCACATCAGTATTAAAGTAAACTGCAAATAGAACATAAACATAAATCACAGAAGACAAAAGGACACAAGATGTGGCACTAGCCAGGGACAAACCCCAATGTGGGGAAACCCTTGATCAATTCTTCTTATATGTTCTTAAATAGTTCAGCAGAGAGAGAGAGAGAGAGTACGTTTACAACAGAAGTCAACGCTTTGACTTATCTAGATAAGAGCATAGATCATCTCTAAGAAGATGATACATGAGATCAGTTGAAGACATGTTGCTTCAATTGATTCTCCAAGGTGACTCCTTCAACTATCGTTGTCTTGCATTTCTTCATCATGTTGCACCTCACCGCGTTGCACCATGCTGCACCCATCATCACTATGTTGCATCTCATCACGCTTCATTAATCGTCACTGTACCCATCACTGTATTGCATTATGTGTCATTGTTGCACCATGTTGCCATACTAACCTATGTGTTGGCTACATCTTGCTTGCTTGTTGTCCCTAGCATGCTTGTTGTCCTTAGCATGCTTGTTGTTGCATGCTAGATGTCCCTTGCATGTTAGCTATAACATTGCATGCTTGGTGTATTTGCTGCTAAGTACCATACAATTGTCCCAATGTTAGTTAGTTGTCCCTTGCATGCTGCTCTCCTTTGGAGACAGATGTTCTGGCTGTTCCGGCAGTTCCCGGCTGTTTTGGCAGTTCCCACTGTTCCCGGCAGTTCCCACAATTCTGGCAGTTCTGGCAGTTTCAGCAATTCTAGCTATTCCCAGCAGTTTCGGCAATTCCGGTCGTTCTCGGTAGTTCTAGCTTCTGCCCTCTGCGTTAGCTTTCCCGCCTGTTCCAGCAGTTCCCGGCAGTTCTGGCAATTTCGACTATTCCCAGCAGTTCCAGCAATTCCCGACAGTTTCGGCAATTCCGGCTATTCCTGGCAGTTCCAACAATTCCGGCTTTTCTCGGCAATTATGGCTTCTGCCCTTTGCATCAGCTTTCTCGATTGTTCTGGCAATTCCTCGCAGTTCCGGCTATTTATGGCAGTACCGGCAATTCCAGACAGTTCCGACAATTCCGGCTATTCCCGGCAGTTCCAGCTTTTCCCAGCAGTTTCGGCTTTTCCCGACAGTTCCGACTTCTGCCCTCTGGATTAGGGCAGCGTTATCCCTTAAGATCTCTCCTCCTACTAAAACCCAAAGACAAGTAGAGAGGAAGAGATCCCAAGTGTGTTGAAATGACTTGAAGTCCACCTCTATTTATACTAAAACGTTGAGCACAAGTGGGGTTTATTTGGTTGTTGGCCGACCTTGATGAATTGTCCCATAACACAAATAAATTCATATCTCCATGAATACTTATCAGAATAGGATGATCTTTAGATCAATCCTACACCTCTCGATGAGAGAGATCCAAGAAAAATATTAGCTTCCATTAATGAAATGACCCACATGGAGTTTGGCCCTAGTTGCCAATTTTAACACTCCCTCTCAACTAGGGAGAACTCCATTTGCTGATCCATATGTCCGACTGTACTATCTTTGCCATCAATGCCCTGCACTGCTCTGCTCTGCTAAGCTCTGCTTTGCTCTGTTATGCTGAACCATGAAGAAGAAGAATTGATTGAGAATGTCTAATACCATTCTCTACTGACCCGAAGTCAGTTTCATCTGAAGAGAGTATGTCACATCACTCTTACTGGCTCGAAGTCAATTTTATTGATCCCAGATCAATATCACAAGAGAGTGTCTCAAACCACTCATACTGATCCCAAATCAAATTCATTGATCCCAGATCAATGGAGGTCATCCTAGCATAGGGAGTACAGTAGATACATATAGTAGCACTATGGTCCCTAACCCCATTTCCCTGCTCATTGATCAGATGAGAGGTACTTCCCATGAGTCCCAGACTGCATGGGTAGGATGCCTCGACAGGAGAACTAATCATCCTGTCCACAGGAGAACGTATCATCCTGCCCCACAGTCGCCACGGGATAACTAATCATCCCGGCCCACATGAGAACTAATCATCTTGTTTCACAGTTACCACGGGAGAACTAATCATCCCGGCCAACAAGAGAACTAATCATCCCGGCCCACAGGAGAACTAATCATCCTATTCCACAGTTGCCACAGGAGAACTAATCATCCCGGCCCACAGGAGAACTAATCATCCTGTTCCACAGTTGCCACGGGAGAACTAATCATCCGAACCCACAGGAGAATTAATCATCCTGTTCCACAGTTGCCACGGGAGAACTAATCATCCTAGCCCACAGGAGAACTTATCATCCTATTCCACAGTTGCCACGAGAGAACTAATCATCCCGGACCACAAGAGAACTAATCATACTGTTCCACAGTCGCCACAGGGTATCACAGGGGAAGGTTGAACCTGTCATCTTGTACATAGCGCACCACCAAGGGAGGGTGAGTCGCCCTCTGGTTGTATGTTGCTCTAGTAAGTACCCCAAGCCCCCCAGAGCTTCCAGAGCTCAATGCATGCAACATGCAGGGCCCTTATAAGAAGGTCTCTCAACGATTCCAAGTCGTTCGGGAAAGTCACAGATTTGACCTTTCCCCAAGGCTTTGACAAATGTCTGCGACCTGTACATCAATCTCAATGCGATGGAGCCTCCTCGCTCATCGACTTACCATATCCCAGATAAGGCAGTGTCTGATGTCTATCTACTGGAGCAATCAACGAATATGAGATTCCTCAATAATCGAATCCCCCCTCTGGTTGTCATAGAGAATCACAGTGGTATTCATCATGTGTACAAACAACTCACTTAAGAGCTTCTGCAACCATGCAGCTTCACACGAGATCATACTCGTAGCTATGTATTCGGTCTCAGCGATGCTTATAGCAATTGACTTCTGCTTCCTGCGCATCTATGATATCAAAGCAGAATCCAAAGGGAACCAGCACTGAGAAGTACTCTAGTGATCCTCCACACTGCCTGCCCAGTGAGCATTTGAATAATCATGCAATTTCATATTTGTTAAAATTGGCAACTAGGGCCAAACTTCATGTGGGTCATCTTATTCATGGATGATAATATTTTTATTAGATTCCTCTCGTCGAGAGCTGTAAGATTGATATAAAGATCATCTGATTCCGATAAGTATTCATGGAGATATCAATTTATTTTGATTATGGAATTATTATCAAGCCGACCTACAACTCATGTAGGCTCAGAAGCCCAACAGTCGCATCCATTCAAACATTATCATTTGTGTATAAATACAAGAGGACTTTTCCTCATTTGCACTCACTCATCTCATCACATCTCTCTCTCTCAACTGCGCAGAAAAAAGTCTCTTCTCTACTACGCATAAAAGGTTCTCTCTCTCACACGTGAAGCCGGAAGCCGCTGAAGCTGCAACTGCAAAAGTAAATTTTGACCTGCGTGGACCAGAAGATCTCCTCATCTGAACTGCGATGTACGTTCATCTGAACCTCCTCTGAAAGCTGCAACTTTTGGTGGTGGAATCAAGTCAATCCGACAGACGATTTGCAAGATATCGACTGCCCTAGTTTGAAGGAAGCTACTGAAATTGAAGCTGCAACTACATAAGTGAAGTTTGACCTACGTGGACCAGAAGATCTCCTCATCTGAACTACGTAGTAGGTTCATCTGAACCTCCTCTGGAAGCCACAACTTTTGGTGGTGGAATCAAGCCGATCCAACGGTCGATTTGTGAGATATCATCTACCTTATTTTGACGATGAAGCTGCTAATGCTGATGCTGCTGATCTAGGGTTTGCTACTGTTGATATAAATCAATTTTATTGTACTATTTCTCTCTACTGAATTATTGAAGATAAAAGAAGATTTGATCAAAGGGTTTCCCCACACATTGTGGGGTTTGTCCCTGGCTAGCCGCCACATCTTATGTCTCTTGT
>APFE030892902.1:16712-55895 GCA_000404065.3 Pinus taeda
GTGTTCAGGACTACTCTTCTGAACAATCATGTAATTCCTGGTTTCAAGGAATTAATGGCTAGATGCATTCAAGAAGAAACAAGGGTAGAAGAGTAAGAAATGCCCATGCCTAAAGGTCCTCCTGCTGCCATTTCTTCTCATGCTAAGAAAAGAAATAATTCCGAGACTAAATCAAAAGGAAAGGCTAGACCTAAGGGTGGAAGAAAAGGACGATGTTACATTTGCGATAAAGTAGGTCACTATGCAAGGGAGTGCCCTGATAGAAAGGACTCACGCCGGGACGATTATCAAAATCCCTCTGATGGCAATCAAAGGAATGACAAATTCAAGGGCAAAGGTAAGAGGAGAGCTGGGAATCAAGGAAGAGGACAAGCATTCAAGAAGGCTAGAAATTCCAGGATGTATTAAATGCACCTGACCTCCAAAAGAACTTGGTGTCCATCTTGGCAATGGAAGACAAAGGCTACAAGGTAACCTTCAGTGATGGCAAGGTACGTGTATCGAAAAATAATGTTAAAGATGCATTTACTCTTGGGTCTCGTGTTGATTCATTATATCGGGTCGATGGAAGTCCACTAGGTATCATGTCTTATGACACATCTCTTTATTCTGAACTTTGGCATCAGAGGTTTTCCCCCCTTCATTATAAAGCTCTACTCGGTGTAAGACAAATGATGATAGGGATGCCCGAATTCCGAGTAGAGAAAGAAGGTGTATGTCTAGGATATGCCAAAGGAAAGCTCAAAAGGGGACCATTCCCCTCAAGCCAAAGCAAGACCTCCGATATATTATAGTTTTTTCACTCAAGCATATCTAAAGCTGGCATTCAGAGGGAGACTACTACACCACATACTCCTGAGAAGAATGGTGTGGCGGAAAGGAAGAACTGTACAATTGTGGAAGCTGTCTCTATGGGTAGATGATGTAACAATGCCTGATGTGGAGGAACCCATATCCACCTAAGCCTTCCTCTTCTAAGAAGAGGCCTTCATGGCTTAGGGGGATACTTGATGATGTTGAAGGACATGTTGCACCCCGAGGAACCTTCCGTGAAAGTAAGAAACCTAACAAGTATCATGGATACCTGACCATCATGAGCACAATCATACAAAATGAGCCTTCATCATTCTCAGATGCCGTCAAGCACCAAGTATGGAAGGATGCTATGACCAAAGAATATGAGTTTATTATGGAGAATGATGTCTGGGAAGTAGTTCCCAGACCACTGGACAAGACAGTTGTTACTTCCAAATGGCTTTACAAGATAAAGCATGCAGCAGATGGAAGTACAGAAAAGTATAAGGCTCGTTTTGTTGCTCGTGGTTTCTCCCAGAAGGAAGGTATAGACTATGATATTTGCACCCGTTGCCAGATATACGACCATCCACTTGATCATAGCCCTTTTGGCTTCACAAGGATGGAACCTACATCAGATGGATGTCAAGACCGCGTTCTTGCACGGTTCGATCAAAGAAGAGGTCTATGTGGAGCAACCCGAAGGATTTGAGATTTATGATTGAAAATCTCATGTATGCAGGTTGAAGAAGGCTCTCTATGGGCTAAAGCAACCACCCTGAGCATGGTATGAGAGGATCGATAGCTACTTGATGAAGTTGGGATTCACTAGGAGTGAAGCTGATCCTAACCTTTACTTTAAGGTTGAAGATGACAAACCTCTCAGACTAGTGCTATACATGGATGACCTCTTTCTAACAGGTGCATACCCTCTCATTCACAAATGTAAGAGGGAGTTGGCTTCTGAATTTGAAATGAAGAACCAAGGACTTGAAGTGTGGCAGAAGCCAAGGGAATTTTTCCTATCTCAAGGAAAATATGTGGTGAAGATTCTGAAAAGATTTGGTATGATGGACTGCAAGCCTGTGACTACCTCGAGATCTTAACTTTCAGAAGTTATATGGTAGTGATGTCAGACCAGATTTGGGAAATGTCTCTGAGTTTCAAAAACTCATTCGCGTTGATGTTCTTGGTGAACCTCCGTCCGAACATATGTTTTGCAGTTAGCATTGTGAGCTCATATTTGGTTGAGATTCACTAGATGGTGCCAAGAATCTTCTGAGATGTCTTAGGACACAATCTCTCATGGATTGAGATACACTACCAGAAATATGAAACTGCATGATTATTCGAATGCTAATTAGGCAAGGAGTGTGGAGGATCACTAGAGCACTGGATCTTTGGATTCTGCTTCGATATAATAGATGAGCAGGAAGCAGAAGTCGGTTGCCATAAGCATCGCCGAGACCAGATACATATCTACGAGTGTGATCTCGTATGAAGCTGCCTGGTTGGGAAAGCTCTTCAGTGAGCTGTTTGAACACATACCACTGTGATTCTCTATAACAACCAGAGGTGGGATTCAATTACTCAGGAATCCCGTATTCGTCGATTGCTCCAGCAGATAGACATCATCTAGGATATGGTAAGTCGATGAGCAAGGAGGCTCCATCGCATTAAGATGATGTACAGGTCGATACACCTTGTCAAAGCCCCGAGGAAAGATCTAGTCTGTGATTTTCCCAAACAACTTGGACTTGTCAAGAAACCCTTGTACAAGGGTCCTGCATGTTGCATGCATTGAGCTCTGGGAGCTCTGAGGGCTTGTGGTTCTTATTGGAGCAACATATGACCACAGGGTGACTCACCCTCCCCTGGTGGTGCGCATTGGAAAAAGATGATTCGCTCTCTTGTGGGACAAGATGATTTGCTCTCTTGTGAAACAGGATGATTTGCTCTCCTGTGTAGCAGGATGATTAGTTCTCCTGTGAGGCCTGGACTAATGTGTTCTCCATGGCGATTGTACCAGGATCGATGTGTTCTCCTGTGAGGCCTGGATTCATGTGCTCTCCATGGCAATTGTAGCAAGATTGATGTGTTCTCCTGTGAGGCCTAGATTGATGTGTTCTCCATGGCGATTGTAGCAGGATTGGTGTGTTCTCCTATGAGGCCTGGATTGATGTGTTCTCCATGGTGATTGTAGCAGGATTGATGTGTTCTACTGTGAGGGCTAGATTGATGTGTTCTACTGTGAGGGCTGGATTGATGTGTTCTCCATGGCGGCTTGGATTGATGTGTTCTCCATGGCGATTGTAGCAGGATTGATGTGTTCTCATGTGAGGATAGGATTGATTAGTTCTCCTATCGAGGCATCCTACCCATGCAGTCTAGGACTCATGGAAAGTATCTCTCATCTGATCAATGAGCAGGGAGATGAAGTTAGGGATCATAGTAGTACCGATGGACGCATCATTGTATCTACTGTACTCCCTAAGCTAGGATGACCTCCATTGATCTGGGATCAATGGTACTAGTCTAGGACCAGTGGTACGAGTGGTACATTCTATGACACTGACTTCGGGTCGGTTGAGACTGGTTTGGGACCAGTGGTACGCACTCTGAGACTGACTTTGAGTCAGTGGAGGATGTTACTGGTCTGGGACCAGTGATAGGAGTTGTACATACTATGACGGTGAGTTCGGGTCAGTTGAGATTGGTCTGGGACTAGTCGTACATACTCTGAGACTCACTTTAAGTCAGTATGATACATCCTCGACCTTCTCTTCTTCATAATTCAGACAAAAGCAGAGCAAAACAGAGCAGAACAATATAGGTCAGTACAGGGCAGAACAAGACAAAGCAGAACAGGCAGAATAGAGCAGAGCGGGGCAAGGGTTAGGTTGTACAGGGCAGTGCATTTGATGGATGAATAGTAACGACCGATAGACAGATTGCAGATGAAGTTCTCCCTAGTTGAGAGGGAGTGTTAAAATTGGCAACTAGGGCCAAACTTCATGTGGGATCATCTTATTCCATGCTGATAATATTTTTATTAGATTCCTCTCGTCGAGAGGTGTAAGATTGATATAAAGATCATCCGATTCCGATAAGTATCCATGGAGATATCAATTTATTTTGATTATGGAATTATTATCAAGCCGACCTACAACTCATGTAGGCTCAGAAGCCCAACAGTCGCATCTATTCAAACATTATCATTTGTGTATAAATACAAGAGGACTTTTCCTCATTTGCACTCACTCATCTCATCACATCTCTCTCTCTCTCTCTCTCTCTCTCTCTCTCTCTCTCTCTACTGCACAAAAAAGGGTCTCTTCTCTACTGCGTAGAAAAGGGTCTCTCTCTCACTCATGTGAAGCCAGAAGCTGCTAAAACTGAAGCTGCAACTGCAGAAGTAAAGTTTGACCTGCGTGGACCAGAAGATCTCCTCATCTGAACTGCATTGTAGGTTCATCTGAACCTCCTCTGAAAGCCGCAACTTTTGGTGGTGGAATCAAGTCAATCCGACGGATGGTTTGCAAGATATCCACTGCCCTAGTTTGAAGGACACTGCTGAAACTGAAGCTGCAACTGCAAAAGTGAAGTTTGACCTACGTGGACCAGAAGATCTCCTCATCTAAACTGCATTTTAGGTTCATCTAAACCTCCTCTGGAAGCCGCAACTTTTGGTGGTGGAATCAAGCCGATCCGACGATCGGTTTGTGAGATATCGTCTACCCTAGTTTGACGATGAAGCCACTAATGCTGATGCTGCTGATGTAGGGTTTGCTACTGTTGATATAAATCAGAGTTATTGTACTATTTCTCTCTGTTGAATTATTGAAGATAAAAGAAGATTTGATCAAAGGGTTTCCCCACACATTGTGGGGTTTGTCCCTGGCTAGCTGCCACATCTTGTGTCTTTTGTCTTAGCTTGTTTTTTGTCGATCGTTTAATGTTCTATCTGCACTTTACTTTATGTACATGTGATTGCTAATCTGTGGAATATAATAAGAAAAAGAAGTAAACTGTTATAAGCATAGAACATACCATAACCTAACAATCTTTCCGGCAATGTATCTCAATCCATGAGAGATTGTGCCCGAAGATATCTCAGAAGATTCTTGGCACCAATCCAATGAGGCTCAACCAAATATGAGCTCACCATGCTAACTGCAAAACATATGTCCGAACAGAAGTTCACCAAGAACATCAACGCGAATGAGTTTATGAAACTCAGAGGCATTTCCAAATCTAGTCCGACATCACTACCATATAAATTCTGAAAGTTAAGATCCTCGAGGTAGTCACAGGCTTGCAGTTTATCATTCCACATCTAGAATCCAGCTCCCTCTTACTTCTGCAAATGAGAGGGTCTACACCTGTCAGAAATAGGTCGTCCTCATAAGGTGTCGGTATGAGAGGTCTATCATCCACAACCTTCGAGTAATGGCTTGGATTGGTTTCACTCCTAGTGAATCTCAGCTTCATCAGATAGCTATCAATCCTCTCATACTACGCCTGAGGTGTTTTGCTTCAAGCCATAGAGGGCTTTCTTCCACCCGTATACATGAGATTCCCGATCATGAATCTCAAACTCCTCGGGTTGTTCCAAACCTGTGGACCTGCTGCATGAGGGGAATGGTCCCTTATAATATTTTCCTTCGGTACATCTCAGACATGTACCTTCGTGCTCTTCTTGAATTCATGTATCCCTATCACCATCTGACTCAAATCGGGTAGGGCCCCAAAGGTAGACCTCCGGTGTTATAGATGCGATATGTCAATTGACATGATCCCCAATGGACCATCTTACAACTTGATACAAATTGCCAACCCTGAACCCATGAGAAAAAGCATCTTTGAAAATTCTATTTTTTAACACATACCTTTCCATCGATGAATGCCACCCTAAAACCTTTGACTTCCATTTCCAAGATGGACACCGAGTTCTTCTTGCGATTAGGTACATAAAAGAGATTCTTGTAAATGAATAGAGTTACCTTCATTCAATTGAGGGGTAACATTCCTTACACCCTTTCTAGGATAGGTGGCATCGACTCCAAGTATAATCCCATGGTTGTTTCCGTCTCTACCAAATTCGAGAAAGCACCTTTCTATTCGATGAGGTGCCTTGAAGCACTACGATCAATAAGCCAGATTCCCAAAGAATCTGAAGGAAAGGGCCAATACAAGATGACGCTTCTTTATCCTATCAAAAACAACATTTGATTCTTCATACCTGGGGTTCCTTGCTTTCTTTGAAGAGTCGGCCATTTCCTTGATGACCTATCATTCCTTCGATCATTGAAGATGTCCCTGGAACGATTGTTATCTTCATCAAGAGATATGTCTCTGCCATTCGGACACTCCTTCACATAATGGTCGAACTTATTGCAACCAAGGCATCTGCCTTTCCTTCGACCCTTAGATCCAGAGTTCCCAATGAAGTGATCTTTAGGTAGGCCATCAGAAAGTTCCGCTACACCATTCTAATAATATTCTCTGCTTCGACTTCACCCTCGGTGAATTTGAAAAGGGATGAGGAATCCACTGATCCTTTTGTCCTTTCCCAACTGTCTTCGATGGTTCCTCTTTCACTCTTGCTTGGGCATTGTCTTCACCTCAGCTCTGATACCATGTTAATTTTAGGTATGTTCTATGCTTAGAGCAATCTATTTCAATTTTCATAGTTAGCTCAATATCTTTTTTAGATTAGCAATCACATCAGTATTAAAGTAAATTGCAGACAGAACATAAAAATAAATCGCATAAGACAAGCCAAGACAAGAGGACACAAGATGTGGCGCTAGCCAGGTACAAACCCCAATGTGGGGAAACCCTTGATCAATTCTTCTTATATGTTCTTCAATAGTTCAACAGAGAGAGAGAGAGATAATAGGTTTACAACAGAAGTCAACACTTTGACTTATCTAGATAAGATCATCGATCATCTCGAAGAAGATGATACATGAGATCAATTGAAGACATGTTGCTTCAACTGATTCTCCAAGGTGACTCCTTCACCTATCGTTGTGCTGCATTTTATCATCATGTTGCACCTCATCGCGCTGCACCATGCTGCACCCATCATCACTATGTTGCATCTCATCACACTTCATTAATCATGACTATACCCATCACTGTATTGCATTATGTGCCTTTGCTGCACCATGTTGCCATATTGACCTATCTGTTGGCTACATCTTGCTTGCTTGTTGTCCCTTGATTGCTTGTTGTCCCTAGCATGTTTGTTGTCCTTAGCATGCTTGTTGTTGCATGCTAGCTGTAACATTGCATGCTTGGTGTATTTGTTGCTAAGTAACATACAATTGTCTCAATGTTAGTTAGTTGTCCCTTGCATGCTGCTCTCCTTTGGAGGCTCTCGCTGTTCCGGCAGTTCTGGCAGTTCCGGTAGTTCCCGGCAGTTCCGATAATTCCAGCAATTCTGGCGGTTCCAGCAATTCCAGCTATTCCCAGCAGTTTCAGCAATTCCGGCTGTTCCCGGCAGTTCCGGCTTCTGCCCTCTGTGTCAGCTTTCCCACCTGTTACGGCAATTCTGGCAATGTCGGTCGTTCCCGGTAGTTCCGGCAGTTCCAGCAATTCTGGCTATTCCCAACAGTTTCGGTAGTTCCCGACAGTTTCGGCAATTCCGGCTATTCCCGGCAGTTCCTCACAGTTTCGGCAATTCCGACTGTTCCAAGTAGTTCCAGCAGTTCCAGCTTTTCCCAGTTGTTCTAGCAGTTCTCGGCAGTTCCGGCTATTCCTGGCAGTACCGGCAATTCCCGGCAGTTCCGGCTATTCCCAACAGTTCCGACTTTTCCCGGCAGTTCCAGCTTCTGCCCTCTGGATTAGGGAAGCATTATCCCTTAGGATCTCTCCTCCTACTAAAACCCAAAGACAAGTAGAGAGGAAGAGATCCCAAGTGTGTTGAAATGACTTGAAGTCCACCTCTATTTATACTAAAACGTTGAGCACAAGTGGGGTTTATTTGGTTGCTGGCCGACCTTGACGAATTGTCCAATAACACAAATAAATTCATATCTCCATGAATACTTATCGGAATCGGATGATCTTTAGATCAATCATACACCTCTCGATGAGAGGGATCCAAGAAAAATATCAGCTTCCATTAATAAGATGACCCACATGGAGTTTGGCCCTAGTTGCCAATTTTAACAGTTGCATATAGGCAGATGAATGCCAAGGGCGATATTCCCTCAAAGGGGAGGGAATTGTAACAACCCCACCCATGGCCCTCTCATAAAACACATTGTAAATATTATTCCATATGTGAAATTTGAAAAATGGGGCTAAGTCAAAGGGGATTCCAACGCTGGGAAGGAGGATTGCTTGCTTGGGATGATGTGGTTTCTTGTGTAGAAACTTGAATTGCAGAACAACCATTAAAACTAGTTGGTGCGGGACTTTAAGAGACTGGTTCTTGAATTAAATGAGTTACAAGAGAAAATTAGGTAGGCCCATGTTGCTTGAGAAACAACAACAAGAAAAAAGGACAAACAGTCCAACAGAGAGACTGCACATTGCAAGTCAACAAGGACGCATCCGCAAATGCAAAACAAGGAAAAGACAGTAGGAGGATTCATTCGAGGAGGGTTAGAAGCATTCAAATGCATATAAGAGGCAGACAAAGAAGTCAGAGAAGATTTGGAGCATCCAGTGAGAACAATAGGCAGACAACTCTGAAGAGAAGAGAAGAGAAGGGGATTGGTTCTCTGGTTCCTTGGAGGTTGTGGGTTGAGTTGCTAGACTCTCGAGCCGTGTAACAGCTTGAGGTCACTAGAGGTTGTGGGTTGAGATAGGATCCTTGGAGCCCTGTAACAGCTTGGGTCCCTACAAGCTGTGGGTTGGGATGGAATCTCTTAAGCCCAATAATAGCTTGGGTCTCTTGGAGGTTGTGGGTTGAGATAGTAGATTTTGGAGCCCTGTAACAACTTGGGAAAAGGCCATCCTGAAGTAGCATCAAAGGAAGATTTGATTGATGACTTGGGGTCACTGGAGGTTGTGGGTTGAGATAGGATCCTTGGAGCCCTGTAACAGCTTGGGTCCCTACAAGCTGTGGGTTGGGATGGAATCTCTGGAACCCAATAATAGCTTGGGTCTCCTGGAGGTTGTGGGTTGAGATAGTAGATTTTGGAGCCCTGTAACAACTTGGGAAGAGGCCATCCTGAAGTAGCATCAAAAGAAGATTTGATTGATGACTTGTGATTACTACATCATTGTAATAGTGGACTCTAGACTCCTTAGAAAGGGGTGAATCCCTATGTGAGCACTTGGGGGTAAGGTGGAGCACCTCTGGACTCCCTGTGTTGTCGAAGGAAGCATTGGTTAGCTAGTGAGATTGAGGAAGGAGATCCTCTAGAGTCCCTGTTTCAATTGGTAATTGGTGTTTTAACCCCTTAAGCAAACATCCCCCTTAGACTTTGGAATCTGGTTCGGGGGTGACAACTA
The DNA here is from genome assembly GCA_000404065.3 of Pinus taeda. Taxonomy (NCBI): domain Eukaryota; kingdom Viridiplantae; phylum Streptophyta; class Pinopsida; order Pinales; family Pinaceae; genus Pinus; species Pinus taeda. The sequence continues at coordinate 25,980 of APFE030892902.1, forward strand.
CAAGTAAGTGTGGTTATAGTTGTCTATGGTTGAGTGGAGAGTCCTTGTCCCAGATTGATGAACCATGATGCATTCTTGACTGTGATAGTTTTGGATTATGGAACTGTATTTGTGTTGTTTATGTATGAATATGTACATGCATTTTATGCAGATATGATATTGATGGACATGTCTGAATATATATATATATTATATATATATATATAATTGTGTGTGTGTGTGTGTTGTTTCGCTGGAATGAATGATATTGTTAAATAAACTAAGCATAAGCTTTTGAACTGGAAATAAGATGTGCGAATAACTTGTTGGTGTTGATCACAGAACAACATATGCACAAATGTGTAATAAACCATATGATAATAAGAACCAAGCTATAACGTTGAGTTGAACCTTAAGCCGAATGAAATGCTTAACTATAATGGGAACAACACATAAATGAATGATAGAGGAACATAAGGCCATGTTACAGGCTGCAGCAAAGCCATAAGAGCTTAGAATAAAATTTGAAATAGTGGGCTCAGAGACCCTTTATTAATATTCAACAGTTGCATTGAAGACCTTCTGCTTAACAGGGTCTACAATCGCTTACATCCATTTATTTGCCTAAGTTACAAGATGCTTTGCCACACAACAGGCATTGCGTGAGCATTGAGGTTTGTTTCCCTTGGGGCTAGATGAGCCCATCAGCTTTACCTAAATGGCCTTCAGCCTTGCATTCTGCATAGGCTAGATCATCCTAGTGCTTCCAGTGAGGCACCAGGCAGTTTTGTATAGCACCATGGTCCTGCTTACAGGCTCGACATGGATTCTGGTATTGTCGACATGTGGCGAGCGACATGGAGACCTCCTAGGAGCCCACACCAAGCCTGTGGTAGGTAATGGATGTTGGAGCACCTATGCCGCCATGCGTGAGATTCCCTATCCAAGAAAGGGGAATGCAGGCAAGCTAGGATCTCTTTGGAGTTGGATTCACCCAAGCGCGGGAGGGAGAGCACCATAGAACATCTTAATAAACCATTGACGTCGACATAAAGCCTTGACGTTGATTCGAAGGTCTGTTGGACCTCTGAGACAAAGTCATGGTCAATAAGGCTAGCTCAAGGAGGTTTGTGTAGTAGCAAAGCTTGTCCTTGGGGCAACCATGGAGATCCCCTTCTAATTCACAACATAAGGCAGGGTCAATATCCCTTAATTAAGCCATGGCAGAAAGCGAGAGAAAACTTGTCGCAGCAGTGAGGGATTGTGCCCTGAACTTATAAGAAAGGATCGGGTAACCTTATCCTTTCGCTGATCAGAACCCTAGTCGTGGAGGCTTCCCATTGGCATGGCTTGATTCTCCTCTAACACAATTGGTCGCAAAAGTGTTGACATGGCCCAGAAGGAATACCCCGGAAGATTGTTATGTGAGGCAAAAGGGGCTACCCAGGATAGCGATAGTCAAGACACCCTGGCGGCCACACAACCCCAGCTATTAATTTATTGGTTGGGGATGGACCTACCTGACAGGCCATCCCATTAGGTTTCACCGGAGCACTCGCATAAGATGCAAGCAAAAGGGAGCATGATGAGGCGGCAGTGCCACTACGTGTCCCAATCGGGAGCAAGCGTCGTGCAAGGGTGTGGACCACCAAACCGACATGGCTTAAAGATAGAGCTCAAAGGTCTTATCCCGAAACATTTCTAAGGGCACGAGCAAAGAAAAGTAGGGTGAAAAGAAGCGGGATGATGTGGCACTATGACGTGCATTGTGCAGGATTGCTACTGGCTAGAATGGTAGGCACACAACCACATAGGCCCAGACACCTAGCCCAGAAGCATGAAGAGAAGGCGCAAAGTGAAAACACTGGGTAAAGTCAGGCGGGATGATGTAAGGAGTTTATGTAGTTGGGCCCGCATTGTCATCACAGTGCTATTGGTCGGAGACTGGCCCACTTATCGAGTCAGCCCGAGGAAGTTCACCCTGGAAGATTTAAGCAGGAGTCAATTGTAAAGCGTCGAGATGGAGGCAAGTGGGATGACTTGGGAGTGCTCGCGATGGCAACAAGGAGTTGGTTGTGGCGAACCAATGGGGAAGAGGCCATACATCCCCACCATCCACATAAGCCCGATAAGCGAAATCCAGTGGGAAGTAAAAGGGGCGCTTTTGGTAGTGTGCCAGAAGGGACCGAACAGGATGATGTGCGTCGGTTGCATTGCGATACAAGCAAGCCTAACAAAGCTCTCATTGGCGGAGGAAGGATCCACGGCCAGGTCAACCCAATGTTGTGTACGAGGTGGAATAAAGTGTCGCCATAAGATATGAGGTATCGGGATAATTGCAAGTGTCGAGAGAGGGTGAGCGAGGTGACGTGTCCAGTAGAACCCATTGGAAAGGCGTTGGCTAATGCGGAGTGGAAGCCATTGAATTTTAGAGGGCATAGAAAATATATATATATATATATATAACATGAAATTAACAAAAAAGAATATAATTACCCCATTCCTCTGATGGTAACTTGAGGGGCCAAGTGACGTTATATCCTCAATTATCGTTCGAAGGCTTAAACCTCTTTTGAAGCATCTCATTGATCCGTAACAATCGGGTTTCGTGGAGGGTCGTCAAATAATGAATGGAGTTATTACCACCCATGAGGTGGTGCATTCACTAAGGCGGAGCAAAAGTCGGGCATGATGATCAAGTTAGAGCTTTTGAAAGCATATGACAAACTTAACTAGGACCACTTACTCAGAGTGTTGGATGCCCTCGATTTTTCTCCTGATTGGGTCAGATGGATCCGACCCCTCATCTCGTCTCCCTTTTTTTCTATTCTCCTCAATGGCTCCCCATCCCGGACATTCAAGGCTTTTATAAGGCCTTCGTCGGAGAGACCACCTATCCCCATTTCTCTTTATTTTGGCAGCAATGGGCCTGGGCAGATATATCAAAAAGGTTGTTAATCAAGGTGTTGTCAAAGGTTTGAGGTTGTGGGGTCATGATCTCCCTCTGTCACACCAGCAATTCATGAACAATATTATGTTGTTCGGGGAACCTTCCATTCAAGAGATCAAGGCCATGGAAAAAATCCTCGTGAACTTCAGAGATGCTTCAAGTACGTAGATTAATGGTGAAAAATCAAACATATTATTTTTTAATACAAATAAACTAGTCCAAAGGAACCTTGCTAGAGTTTAGGGATTTCGCATTGGAACTCTTTCGATAAAATGCCTTGGCATTCCCTTGGCTAGTAGTTCTTTGAGGGTTTCGTTTTGGTCTGAGCTCAAGGAGAAGCTTTCCCGCCGGCTATCTAACTGGACTTTCAGAGCCTTGAACCTTCCTAGTCGGATTGTTCTACTCAAAGCAGTGTTGTAGGCTCTACCCATTTATTAATTAATGGTGTTACCAGTTCCAAAAGGGGTGTAAAAGACATAGTCTTCATATTCCAAAAGTTTCTTTAGTAAGGTGCTCAGCAAGCTCGAAAATGAGCCCTGGTAGCATGGGAGGAGGTTTTCCTTCCAAAGGGAGGTGGGGGCTTAGGGTTGAGAGATCCTGAAATGCTCAGTCGTGTCATGGGCGCAAAGCTCTGGTGGTAGTGGCTCCAGGGAGGACCAGAAATCTGGAAACGCAAGTACATCCTTAGGAGGGAACGGGTGGAGATGGACAGAGACCATGATTTTCCATAATGATCTTCGATTTGGAACTTGGCCAAGGCTCAGAGATAGTTCATTCGGGAACACTTGTTCTGGAATATCTCAGACAATTGCACAGAGCATTTCTAGGAAGACTCATGGCACCAATTTCCTAAGCTAACAAATCGTGAGGAACTGCTACACATTAAAGAGATCACCCATTGGTGTGGGGCGATGGTGGTAACAGACTATTGGGACACTACGAAAAACCAGGACCAGTGGCGAGTGTGGAAGGAATACAACGAGTGGAACCAAATAATGAGTCAAGAATGGTATAGCTTGAATGACATCTGACAGGAGAGTAAGATCCAATTTGCCCAAGGTAACGATTGCCTACAATGGTGACACCAGGCGTAGGGGATGATCTCTATCAAAGAAGACTACCAACTTTTGACCAATCATGCAGATCTTCCTAAGGAAGCCTTTTGGCACAAAGAATGGAGTGGGAAATTGTGGCCAAAGGTGGCCAGTTTATTATGGTTGGTTGGTCGTCGTCGTTTATTGACCTGGGATTTGTTGCATCATAAAGGCTTTGTTGAACCCTCTCGGTGCCCAATCTGCTAAGAATGGGAGAAAACCATGGAACACCTGCTCAATACTTGTCCTCAGATGGAAGTACTATGGAATAGAATTCGAACAATATTCGGGCACCTAGACAGATCACGAAACAACCTATGGGAAACCATTGGGATGTGGAGATCCTACCTCTTTGACAACCCCATGGTTAGCAGGTTCAGGTTCTTGATTCCAGGCTTCCTCCTTTGGAATGTTTGGAAGGCAAGGAACATGAATGTGTTTAAAGATAGCAGGAGTTCTCGAGATGAGATCTGGGACAAAACCAGATTAAATATCAAAGAAACGGTGCTTTTGAAGACTTGGTCGAAGGAGGATTGGTAGGCAGAGGAGCTAGAGGCCCAAATTCTAAAAAATTTGGAGATCTTGGATGATTTGGTGGCTTTGGGACCAGTTAGACAAGTGGAGATGTTGGGTCATTCGCCGAAGTTCTTTACTTTCCCTCCCCGCAGCTTGATTAAGCCTAATTTCAATGGCATCTCCAAAGGAAACCCAAGCCTAGTGGACTATGGAGGAATCTTTCATGCTAATGAAGGTTTCACCCTGGGTTTAGCGTAGTCTAAAGAACCCACAAATTAGCCCATAAAATAATAGAAATTCCAGCAAGATTATGAAAAAATCCAACAGAATTTTTTTAAAATTTGGGTTACAACTGTCAAACTTCAAGGTTTTGGGTGCCCCAGGTGTTCTTGATGGTGTTGAATCCATTTCCACCATAAAAGAAATTATTCAAACACTCCAGCATTTTGATTTTTTGAAAAAAAAATTACTGGATTCCGACAAGAAATCTGTGATCCAAGCGAATTTGTGGCATCGGTAGACAACGCCCCTGGGTTTTGAAGCAGGATATTGTGATAACACAAGCAACAATGTAGTTGAATTTTCAACTCTTGCTCAAGGTCTGACCAGTAGTTAAGAAGTTGTTGAATGGATCTCCAGTGCACAAGGTCATCAAGAGTTGGCGATTAGAACTCCTAGTCCATAGGATTCAATCCTTGGTGCTCTCAATCCCATATGTCATCACCTCTCATTCGTTGAGATCAAGAAACAAAGTAGCAGACTTGCTTGTGAATTGGGCCAGTCAAGTTCAAAACCTATTGCTTTATCTGCACTGCCCCCCCCCCTTGTCACTCCTGACTGGATGAACCAACTTAAAGTCTGAGACATATTGTTGCGGCAGACTTAGGAACCCCAATTGGGGTGGGTGAATGGAGTGTACGGAGCCTGGCTCCGGGTGGGCAAAGCAATGATACATGACGTGTGCGTCAAGTCGAGGAGGCTACCAAGCCAAGTGGCGTCATCCAGACCGAAGCCTCGAGAAGATGAAGGCTTGCTATATATGAGGGTAGCTTAAAGGTTTAAGCAATATTTTGATTTTTTGCATGGGCGGTAGGGAGAGCGGTTTCACTAACACTGAGTGTGCACAGGCTCTTCACCTGTGCATGCCCATTGGTTTGGATAGCTCTGTATCGAGGGACGCTGGTTGTGGCTGTTATGCTTACAGTGTTGGGCTTGCTCAAGTGACTTTTAAGGTGGTGTGGGATCTAGGGGAATGGATTCGGGGGTGCACATAGTGTGTTCCAAGAACATTGAATGAAGCTTTTGCAATGCAAATTCAAGTTGTAGAGTTTTGCCTTGGGCGTAGCCTCTGAGTCATCAATGGAAACCTGGTAAGCGGGGGATTTCCTTTCTACTCTAATTACCTTTTGTTTTATGCATTTTGACAGTGTCTGGCCACCTCAGCTATGTTCCTTTCTTGGGAGGGTGCAGTTTGGTGGCAAAGTTTCGATTTGGGGTTCTGGAGAGCAGAATTGGGCGGTCCTTCTATATCGGAGGCTCTACAAAGGACCCGTCTTCAAGTGGCTGCATTAATTTGAATCACAGTTGGTGTGTTGGAAGTGCCAGTGGTCATTGCACTTATTGTGTGGTTGTGCTCCCACAAGAGGGCTAGAATAGTCAGAATTGCAGGAGAGGATTGTGTGTCTCTTTCTCTCTGACGACCTGGTGGTTATGCTATGCCGACGCAGGCATGCCCAGCGAGGTGGAGGGCCTTGTGGCCAGCCTGGGGATTGGGCCGACCAAGCGAAGATGATGAACGAGGATGTGGTGGGGAGTTTCAGGGTTATATGCTGTATCTTTTTGAAGAATTAATGAAAATATTTTGACAGAAGAAAAAAAAAATTATATATATATATATATATATATTTATATTTAAGGTCAAGGCCCAAGTTAGACATCAAATTCGCGAATGAGGCTCTCTTCTTTTGTGGGAAAGGATCCACCTCTACACAACAATTTGACTACAAAAGTCAATGAATTTGAACTTGTGACTTTTTCGGAAGAAACACATCCTCTTAACCATTAGGACCACGCAGGCTGTATATTATTTAAAATGGAAAATGTTTTCTAATTTTTGGTTTTCAATTTTTTCTAAAGCATAGAAAAAGTTGGAAAAATGTTTAGAAAGTCACATTTCTGCCGTTTCAATCAACTTTGCTGTAAATATAAAAGTTGAAACAATATCATCCATTGGCATATTTACATTCTCTTAATTAATCATCTTTAAAGCCCATTAAGACATCTTTGTTGAAAATGCAAAAGTTGAAGCAATAGCATCCATTTGCATATTTACAGTCTCTTAATTAATCATCTATAAAACCCATTCATTGGTTGTTTTACCCTCCTCTCTTTGCTACTGAATGCTCCATCACCATGTACAAAGAGTGCAATGAAAACAAACTTTCAAAAATAGCCTATCCATTTTCAGATTAACCGAACTTACTGCTTTTACGAGCAAACATTTTCCTTTGCTTTAGACACCTCTGCTACAATCTGAAGTATAGCAGCTTTCAACTTCAAATAGTCATCCAAAGTATTGTAAATTTGATGAGAGATTCTTGCATAAGCTTTGAAACTCGGTTCTATATTTGAATGGAAGTCTGCCTTCGGTGCCCTGTAATAAATTGGAACCTCTACAGAAAACTCCTTTCTTAGACGAGACCTTAAGTTTAAGGCATCCAGGTCTGATAAAACCTCCAAACTATTTGGTAAAGCAACCATCGCCATAGACGAGCATAATTCTGGAGATGTTCCCAAATCAGTTCCCCAGGCCTCAGCTAGCATTTCCCCCATAGCAACTACATTCTCGTGGTTCTTCTGCCTGATAGCATCAATACCACCCTTGAATTTTTTAGTGAACTCTAAAGCAGAAGGCACACAAAGCTGCGCACTGTAGTCTCTAGTACCAACCCAACCAGACTCTGCTGGTAATCCATTTCCAAATTGATGAGAAACAATTGGGTGATGCATAATAGGATGAAATGTCCGTCGGCAATGAAGAAATGCAACAGAGGGAGGGCAGAAAAACCATTTGTGGAGGTTGCTGGTGTAGAAATCAGCGCCAATATCTTGCATATCAATATCTACATTCCCAATAGCATGAGCGCCATCTACAAAAACTTGATCTACCCCTTCATCTCTGCATATTCCAATCAGCTCTTTTACAGGAACAAGAACAGAGGGCATGGAACTTACATGGTCTATGACTGCCAATCTGATTTTACCGCCATCTCGCTTGCCACAGTCCACTGCTGCCCTGAACTTCTCTATGATTTCTTCATTGGATCGCACCGGGAATGGCAACTCAACCTCAATGATCCACGCTCCAGCCCGGCCTGCATAAGCCTGGATTGCCTTCTTCACGGCTCCATAGGCATAATGAAGCATCAGTATGGCATCACCCTTTTGAAAACTATTCTCCATGAATGCCCAAGCAACCTGTTGGAGCACAACTGCCACTGCAGTAGTGGCATTGTCCACAAGGGAAACTTCATCAACATGTGCAGCATTGATTAATTCGGCTACTGTCTTGCGAGATTGCAATAACCCCTCCTGTAAAGGCCCATAATAAAAACTATCAGGCTGCTGCAACCACAACCGTGCCCACTTGGCCTGTGAATCTAAAACCGAAGCAGGGCAGGTCCCAAAACTTCCATTATTTATCCGAGATACGCCCTGTTCATGGTGCCCAAATTCTCTCCTGATAAAATCCAGCTCGCCACCATGATCATCCTCCGCAATAACGGGTTTTTCTCTCCTTAATCCCTGTTTTTTATCATTCAAAGAATGGTTTCTGATCTCTTCATTTAATACCAATCCATCTACAGTCCTGGACGACATGTGATTCTCTGAGAGATCCTTATCAGACATTTCATATATACCCATTTTATTCTCTTCTTGACCCACAAGCCCATCGGAACAAAAATACTCACACCGTAGTTCCTCTTTCTCCATTTTCTATGACGGGGCAAATAAAAAACAACAATCTTAGTTTAAGTCTTGGATTCTTCCCCTTTTCCCTTCCAAAAGTTTCAGAGCCAAGAAGGGATTCCAGTGTCCTTGGTTACCTGTTTTTATTTTGGTTTTCCAGATCCCATCTAACGGCACAGGTAGAGATGGTATCATTCCCGTAGCAGAATCTTATCATGGTGGAACCTTATTATTTGTCATAAAACATAGTATGATTTTCTCGATTGCATCGTGGATTCGCTTAAAATTACGCAGTTACTGACTTTCGAGCTATTTGTTTAATAACCAATTGAGAGTGTATTATCAAATTAGCCTTTGTATCTTAATTTTTCTCGTAAGGATATGCATGGACATGTAAAAGGTGAAATTTCCATATTAATGGTTATTGTTTCATCTATTCTATTGCAGTGAAATAAGTTGTTGTTTGATTCATTTTATTGTAATTTGTTTGGAGGTTAGTTTCATTTTCTTCTTATTTTTGCAAATACTTATGACTTGCTATGGACAAGTATTTATTTATTAAAAAGTTGTAAATTAATTTTTTTAATTATAAATTTCAATATTATAATTAAAAATTAATGATGTTAATAAATTTATTGTGTTTTTTTTACTGCAATTAATTGATTTTTTAATAATAATTTTTTTATATTCTAAATCTATATTTATATTTTCACATTTACTTTTGCTATTGCTATGTAATGAGAACTATGTAATGAGAAGTGGAATCAAAGTATTTTGTTGTACCTTCATTTTCTCTACTAGAAATTCTGCTTTTTAGGGCATTACTCATTTTGATTTAGGTTCAAATGGATTGTTGTAGGTTCAATCGAGGTTCTCTACATGTTGGAGTGGAATGGCACTTATCCACATATATTAACCACATTTATTAATGTGGTCATTTTAGATATAACTAAAAGTTATAAAGTGCAAAAAGTTGGAATATTTATTTTTAAATGAAATGCAAAAGTTGAGAAATTATTATTTCACTTGAAATTTTACTAGGTATTTGTTAATAGAAACACAAAAGGGCAAAAAATTCTAACAAAATAAGTAACAAAGTATAATTGTTAATTTTAATTTTTGGCAAAAAGTAACATGGTAATAGTGATCTTTTTAAAAGTATTTTATCTCTTCAATTACAAAAAAAAAATTGGAAGAAAAAACTAAAAGCAAGAAAGGAAAAATACAAACATATAAAACACATTTATTAAATATGGGGAGGAATATCTCAATCAATGAATGCATAATGATAAACACATTTTTTTTAAAGATGTTGATTTGAAATTTATTTAATGATACCATAGAATAAGAACTATTGAATTTTAATTTAGCATTGGAGATATTGACAGTATAATTAGAAAATTAATGCATGTGAATGTTAAAATGTAATAAAAGACAAAAAGAAAATACCAATTAGTAAATAATGACAAGGAAGAAACTAAGGCATCCTAAGGGAAAGTATAACCCTCAAATTTTAAAAGCATTCTATAAAGAGCAATGATTGTTGTAACATATTTAGAGCCTTATACAAGAAAAAGGCATATTGTATAACTAGTGTAGACATTATGTTTCCTTACACAATATCAATGTCCATGTCTCTATTGTTCCATGTTCCCTTTCTCTTCTCTCAATTGATAAATGACAAAAACATCAATAAGTAGAACATCACAAACAAAATGCCACCGTACATGTCATCTTTGGTTCAAAGCAAGACTTGCATCCCGTATGTAACAACGTTGGTGTAAATTCCATGTAATAAAAGTTAAAAATAATAACCACGGTTGATGGACACTTATTCCAAGTTGAATGTTGGGCAAAACATCCTAGGGGGTGTTCATTTGGTTTATTACGGCTAGAATTTGGCAAAGGCAATGGCTAAGGCTTTGGAAAGAGAAAACGACTTTTTTGGCACAATTATTTATGAAAATAATTGAAATTAGGAGAAAAAGAAGGGGAAAGGTCACAGGTTGCATGTGAGGAGGAAATTGGTGGAAAATAATGGAAAATGAAGAAAATAGATGCCTCATTGATAAAAAGGCTTCTGAGGATCAATTGGTACATTTTTTCAGTTTATTTTTGGAGCTCTCTCATTATTCTCTCTCTCTCTCTCTCTCTCTCTCTCTCTCTCTCTCTCTCTCTCGGACACATAGATTTTTCTTGGTGCACTTTAGCATTAGATCAAGAAAGGCAATGAAGACAAGAGGAAGGAAGAAGCAAGCAAGGAAGAGCCTGATCAAGCAGCTACAGCAGGATTTTTTGCAAGTATTGATTTGCATGTGTGATTTCCTTGCTAGATTTGACATGCATGGTATTGCATGTGGTTGTTTTTTGTCATGGCATGGGTTTTGCCAGGTGTGACATGGTTTTCAGCCTAGTCTTGTCATTTCTGGATAGCCTTGATGAGATGGGTTCTCATACTTCAGTTGAGCTGGATTGGCAGATAGATTCAAAGCTGAGTGAGGTGGATCTCCAAAATGACAAACACATGGCCTATTGGTCCCTGAACCGGACTATGGATCACGGTAAATCCACTGGCCTAGTAACCCTTGAGCCAAACTACGAGTTGCAGTAAAGTTGGGATTGTGTGCCTCAATAGGCCTAGGAATCCTTGCCGGTGAATGGCGGGTTATACGGTAAAGCCAAGAGGTGGATTGCTCTTTGTTGGGTCTAATAGTCCGGGGATGGGATGTACAGTAAAGCCGAGAGAGTGGGTCTCTGTGTAGGGCCTAGTGATCCCTGGATCAGACCGTGGATTATAGTAAAGCCTGAGAGACTAGGAGGCACTAAAAATTTTCACGTGTAGGTGGAGAACTCCGATAGAATCCATGTTTATTTGGTTCTTTTTGGTTGGTTATTAGTCCCATATTCATGCTTGGAATATTGCACGGGGGTGATTGGCTGAAGAGATATTTGGCTCATCCAATCTATGGTAAGGTGGAACATTGTAGTCCCATCTCCGGTTGGTTTCTACATTCATTAATGAGAAATTCATTCCCTTGGTTTTTCATGTGTAAATGTACTAGTTTATATGTGGATTCTATGGTTGATGTATTCATGGTATTTTTGTTTTTATTATGTTGGTTATGTATATGTTTTATGACAGTAGCTATATGGTTAGTCTTGATTTGGATTTACAGACGGAGGCATTAGTTGAAAAAAATGTTCAGTTGAATGCAAATCCACTTATACCAACCTCAAGCCCAGCCCCAAGTCCTCCAGTTGTAGGTGCTTCCTCTACTCAACCACGACGAAAGCACATATCTCGTCTATCTCAGCGTGCAGCTACTGCGCAACCTACTAGTGCTACCACTTCTACAGTTACAGTTGGAGATGAATATGATGATGATGAGATGCCATGGGTTTCCCTGTCTGACTCTGATTCAGAGTCTAACCCAGATGATGTTGGCTCCTCTAGTAGTAGCCAGTTGTACTGGTGACTAGTGTTGTTTCACAATTTACTTTTGTTGTAGAGGCCATTTCTAGCCTCCCTAGTTATGTGTTTTTGTTTTGATCTCTATATCATCATTCATGTATGTGTTGGACAGTGCACTGGGTGCCATTTTGAAATTTGATATAATGGATATATTCATGAGCCTACTTTGATCATATGTTTTCTTCTCCCTATATTCTAAAGCTTTGTGTATGGAAACATATATTCATGAGCCTACTTTGATCATGTGTTTTCTTCTCCCTATATTCTAATTTAATTTATTTAATTTATTTATTTATTATTATTATTATTATTATTATTATTATTATTATTATTATTATTATATAAATGTATTTTTTATAATGAGCTTCATTGAAATCAAATCAGTCAAGTCGATATCGAGTCGGAGTTAGAGTCGAAGCCGACCCTCGGCCATTTCCGAACTGGAGTCGGAGTTTTAAAACATTGATGGTTGGAGACTCATTCATCGAAGTAAAAACCTTATTGAGTTTGGGGTCTGATCACTGGCCCATTCAGTTGGAAGTCAACATCAAGCAGTCCCCTCAAAATCGGCCATTTCGATTTGAACGCTTTTGGCTTCAGTGCTAAGACTTTCTCCCCAAGGTCGAAGAGTGGTAGAAGGAAATTCACATCCAGGCGCAGAATCAGATGCACTCTTTGCAGCTCAAACTAGAAGAAAAGAATTGAAGTTGTGCATCAAACAGTGGAATCGAGAGGAATTTGGGGATATTTTTCAAGAAAAATGAAGATTGGAAGGACAAATGGAGGATATTCAAGCGAAAATAATTAAGCAGGGGCAAATGGAAGCATTAGCTGAAGAAGAAAGTCAGGTCCTGCAGGATTTGGAAGCCCGCCAGAAGCAAGAGGAAATGTATTGGAGGTAGAAATCTCACATTCAGTGGCTTCATGAAGATGAGAAGAACACTCACTTTTTTCACAAAGCCCTAGTGAAGCATTGACATCACAATCACATATACTCCTTATACTCCAAGCAAGGCACAAGATTGGTGGAGCACAAAGATATTTAGGAGGAACTAATATCATTTTATCAACAGTTATTAACATATGAACAAGAAGATCGAATGGAAGCTATAAACAGGATCATGGAACAAGTTCCTAAATTGATTACCCTAGAGCAAAATGCGACCCTCATACGAGAAATATCTTTACAAGAGGTGGAAGAAGTTGTCAAGGAGATGCCCCGTGATAAAGCCCTGGGCCCGAAAGGATTTACCACATATTTCTTTAAGGCGTGTTGGCCCTTTGTCGGGAACGAGGTGCATGCGGTTGTGGAGGAATAGAGTTGTGCTAAGCAGGTATGGTCAAGTATGAATGTTACGTTCTTGACCTTAATACCCAAAACAAACTAGTCTAAGGAAGCTAGTGGTTTCCGCCCCATAGCTCTCTATAATGTGATATATAAGATCATCTCCTCTATAACAACCCCACCCATGGCCCTCTCATAAAACACATTGTAAATAGTTTGTTATACGTGAAATTTGAAAAGGGGGTTGAGTCAAAGGGACGTAGATTCCAAAGTTGGGGAGGAGGATTGTTTACTAGGGATGATGTGGTTTCTTGTGTAGAAACCTGAATTGCAAGACAACCATTAAAAATTAGTTGGTGCGGGAATTTAAGAAACTGGTTCTTGAATTAAATGGATTGCAAGCGAAAGTACACAGGCCCATGTTGCTTAAGAAAAAACAACAAGAAAAGAGGACAAGTAGTCCAATAGAGATATTTTGCATTGTAAGTCAACAAGGACACAACAGTGAATGCAAAAAGAGGAATAGACAACAGGAGGATTTATTTGAGGAGGGATAGAAGCATTCGAAGGCATGCAAGACACAGATAGAGAAGGTAGAGAAGATTTAGAGCATCTAGGGAGAACAATCGGTAGGCAACTCTGAAGAGAAGAGAAGAGTAGAGAAGGGGATTGGTTCTCTGGTTCCATGGAGGTTGTGGGTTGATTTGCTATACTATGGAGCCCTGTAACAACTTGGGGTCCCTGGAGGCTATGGGTTAAGACAGAGGCCTTTGGACCCTTATAACAGCTTAGGTCCCTGGTGGCTATGGGTTGGGATAGAATCTCTGGAGCCCTATAACAGTTTGGGTCCCCTGAAGGCTGTGAGTTGAGATGGTAGACTCTAGAGCCCTGTAACAGCTTGGGAAGGGACCATCCTGAAGCAGCATCAAAGGAAGATCTAATTGACGACTTGTGGTCATTGCATCATTGTAAGAGTGGATTTTGGACTCCTTAGAAGGGGGTGAATCCTTGTGTGAGCACTTGGGGGTGAGGTGGAGCACCTCTAGACTCCCTATGTTGTCACAGGAAGCATTGGTCAACTGGTGGGATTGAGGAAGGAGGTCTTTTGTAGTCTCTATTTCAATTGACAACTAGTGTTGTAACCCCTTAAGCAAACATCCCCCTCGGACTCTAGAATCTGGCTCTGGGGTGACAACTACAAGTAAGTGTGGCTACAACTGTCTATGGTTGGGTGGAGATTGCTTGTCCCAGACTCAGTTGCCCTGCAAGTTTAAAGATAAATATTTGTTAGTACTTTTTTATCTGTTAATGAACCATGATGCATTCTTGATTGTGATAGTTATGTATTATGGAACTGTATTTGTATTGTTTTTTTATCAAGTTGTCTGTGATCCTTCAGGCTTGACCTATGGCTTGAGGAGTTGCGACCCAGGGGCATCTAATCCGTTAAAGTCACCCAAGGATTGCATTCGGCCTGGGCCACACCAACCTTAAGCTGGCTGGATTTGTTAGCATGTCTCCTCCCCCTAGCACAGGGGACAACCAGCCCCCGTGATTTTTGATCCTGGGTCGCCTTGCTAACGAGGCCCATCCTCAACTGGTTGTGCTAGTGGGACTTGAATTAAGTCTACTTTCTTCAGCATAGTTTGACCCTGATGGGCCCAAGGAAAATTGAACTTGCGCCTTATGACAAATGGCCAATGGCAGAGGGCTTCAACCAACTAGGCTACCCATCAAGGTTTTATTTGTGTTGTTTATATATGAATATGTGGATGCATTTTTATGTAGATACGATATTGATGGTCATGCTAAATATACATATATGTGTGTTTGTGTTGTTTCTCTAAAATGAATGATATTGTTAAATAAGTTAAGCAAGAGCTTCTGAACTGGAAATAAGATGTTGTGCAAATAACTAGTTGGTGTCAATCACAAAACAGTAGATGCACAAATGTGTAATAAACCATATGATAATAAGAACAAACGATAATGCTGAGTTGAACCTTAAGCCAAATTAAATGCTTAATTGTAATGAGAACAACACATCAATGAATGATAGGGAAACATAAGGCCATTTTGTAGGCCACAACAAAGCCATAAGAGCTTGGAATAAAACTTGAAACAGTGGAGCCAAAGTCCTTTATTAATATGAAATAGTTATATTGAAGACCTTTTGCTCAGCAGGGTCTACATTCACTTACATCCATTTATTTTCCTAAGTTACAAGTTGCTTTGCGGTGTGGTAGGCATTATGTGAGCATTGAGGGTTTTTCCCTTGGGGCCAGATGAGACCATCAATTTTACCTAAATGGCTTCAACCTTGCATTCTGAGTAAGCTAGATGTCTTTCGTTGGCATCCTAATGCCACTAGTGAGGCACCAAGAGTTCTGTATAACGCCATGGAGCTACTTACAAGCTCAACATGGGTTCTATTACTATCGGCGTGTGGTGGCTGAGGTGGAAACCTCTTAGGAGCTGACACCAAGCCCATGGTAGGTAATGGACGTCAAAGCACCTACGCTGCCATGCGTGGGATTCCCTATCAAGAACGAGGAATGCATGCAGACCAAGCTCTTTGAAGTTAGCTTTGCCTAAGCTCAGGAGGGGTAGCACCATGGAACGCCTTGCGTTGACATAAAGCCTTGACGTTGATCCGGAGATCTGTGAGACCTATGAGACAAAGTCATGGTCAATAAGGTTGATTCGAGGAGGTCTGTGCAGCAACAAAGCTTGCCCTTGGGGTGATTGCGGAGATCCCCTTCTAATTCACAGCATAAGGCAGGGTTGATATCCCTTAATCGAGCCATGGCAGAGAGCAAGATAAAACCTATCGCAGCGCAGAAGGATCGTGCCCTGAACTTATAACAAGGGATTGGGTAATATTATCATTTCCCTGATCAGAACCCTAACCATAGAGGCCTCCCATTGGCATAGCTCGATTCTCCTCTAACGTGATTAGTTGTGAAAGTGTTGGCATGGCTCGGAAGGAATACCCTGGAAGATTGCTACAAGAGGAAAAAAAGGCTAACCGGGATAGCAACAGTCAAGCCACGATGGCAGTCACACAACCTCGACTATTATGTTATTGGTTGGGGATGGACCTACATGACAGGTCATTTTGTTAGGTTTCCTTGGAGCACTCGCATAAGGTGCATGCAGAAGAGAGTGGGATGAGGCGGTAGTGCCACTACATGTCTCAATCAGGAGCAGGGGTCGTGCAGGGGTGTGGTCCACCAAACCAACTTGGCCCGGAGATAGAACTTGAAGATCTTACCCAGAAACATTTCTAAAGGCGTAAACAAAGAAAATCCAGGTGAAAAGAAGCGAGATGATGTGGCACTATGAAGTGTGCCCGGTAGGATTGTTATTGGCTGCAATGGCAAGCCCACAACCACATAGGCCCAGATGCCCAACCTAGAAGCATGAAGAGAAGGTGCAAAGTGAAAGCGTTGGGCAATGCCTAGCAAGATGACGTAAAGAGTTTATGTGGTTGGGCCGGCATTGTTGTCATAGTGCTATTGGTCGAATATTGGCCCACTTGCCGAGTTAGCCCAACGAAGTTCACCCCGAAAGATTTAAGTGGGAGTCAATTGTAAAGCATTGGGATGGAGGCGAGCGGGATGACGTGGGAGTGGTCATAGTGACAGCAGGGAGTTGGTTGTGGCAGACCGATGGGGAAGAGGCCATACAACCCCACCATCCATGTAAGCCTAGTAAGTGAAACCCGACGAGAAGTAAAAGGGGCGCTTTTGGTAGTGTGCCAAAAGGGACCGAATGGGGTGACGTGGGTCGGCTACGTGGCCATACACGCAACTCGCCAGAGCTCTCATTAGTGGAGGAAGGACCCACATCTAGGTCAGCCCGACATTGTGTTCCAGACAAGATAAATTGTCACAGTAAGATATGAGGTGCAAGATAATTGCAAGCGCCAAGAGAGGGTGAGCAAGGTGATGTGTCCAGTAGGACCCACTCGGAAGGTGCTAGCTAATGCGAAGAGTGGAAGTCGTTGGATTTTAGCGGGCATAGCTTATGCAAATAAATGATTAAATATGGTTAGCATGCTAACATGATTATCCTATCACAACAAAATTTTCCATGATAGTTCCATGAATGCAAGGTTAATGATCATCATGGTATTTTATTTGATTATTGCACGAAAATCTAACAATGTGTGTGGTTGAAAGCACAAGACAAGCATCATAAAACAAAGGAAATACAACAATGAGTATTGGAATGGTCATACAAAATTCTGATCAATCACAACATGGAAGAGATGGGGTTAGAGTTAATGACGAAGAGAGATCAGTTGGCCAAGGGGAAGGGAATCACTCCCCAGGCTAGATGGAGACCCTAAGAAGCCTGAGGGTTGAGATGAGAAGATTTAAGGCTGACAATGAGAGGCTAGTAAGAGCCCAAGAAAGGAAAGAAAAGATCAATGCAGTCATCCTGCAAAGTCCCTCGGATTGGCAAAGATAAAGGCAATCTGAGTTGAGGGCCAGTCGTAGAGACAGGAAAAGTCTTCATGTGTAAAAAAAACACCAACGGAGAAGATGGTGGCAGGTCCAAAAAGAGGCACAGACAAGGAAGTGAGGACACAATGTCAGGAGGTGAGCCTTTAAGCACTCCAAGGGGAGGAACTAGCACACAAGTGCATCATTCTAGCAAACCATCTAATTTTGTTGTCGAGAGGCACCACCATTCTCACCATCACCATCGTCATATTTCAAAAATCAAAGAAAAGGGTCATATGCTTGAAGAATTTAAGAAGGCTAAGCGACCCACATTTGATGGGGATATGAAGAAAGTAGATGAAGCAAAATCTTGGCTACAAGGAATGAAGACTTTTTTTTTTTCAGAATAATGACTATTTTGAGAATATCAAAGCTAGAGTTGCCACCTACAACTTAAAGGAAAAGTCAACATATGGTGGTAGAACTTGAAGAATGTTAGATCCATTGTTGAGAAATAATTGACCTGGTATGAGTTTGAGAAGCTCTTCAGTGAGAAATACTTGTCTGAACGTTATTATGATAGTAAGGCAAAAGAGTTCTATGAAATCAAAATGGGTCAATTAACCAGTGATGAGTATGTCACCAAGTTTCTAGAACTGTTGAGGTATGTGTCGTATCTCAAGGATGAAAAAGCCAAAATTTAGAGATTTGTCAGTGGATTTCCTATGGCATTCGGGGATAAAATTGAGTTGCTAGAACCCCAAACCCTGAAAGATGTTATCAAGAAGCTAGCACATTGCTATTAGCAAGCAAAACACATGCCTGATATTAAAAGTAATTAGCAGACTAAAAGCAGCACTGGACATAAAAAGAATTGGCCCAAGAAAAACTCAGAAAGGAAAGAATCTAAGCACCCATCTCATACAAGATAGTTTTAGAAGAAAGCCAATGTTGCTAATAAGAAAATGTGCAGCAACCAATGTTAACACAACCCAAGTTCAAAGTTCGAAAGTTTCTCAAGTGTTGGACTTGTGGTGGGAACCGCAGGAGGAGACATTGTCCACATCTGCAAGGTGTTGGGCCAAAGATTTATAGTGCTCAGGATGTGAGCACGGTGGGTGAAGTAGCTCAGAGTATGCCAAGAATTTATGCAGCAGTGGACAACCTCCAAGCAGATCACCAGGCACCCATTATTGAGATGGAAGGTAAGCTACAAGAACAAGTCATTTAGATTTTAATTGATCCTGGTTCTAATTATAGATATGCCAACCTAAAGCTTGTTGAGAAATGTGGTTTGGGCAAGGAGTTGCATGAAGAACCTTGGTTGGTTCAACTGGCAATTGGGACAAAAAGAAAAATCAATCATTGGGTAAAGTACTGTGCATTTGAGCTCAGTGGCATGCCCACAAAATCCCCCTTTAATGTGTTGACATTGGGTGTGTATGACATATTATTGGGCATGGATTAGTTGTACTTACACCAAACCGAGGTAGATTTCTATGAAAAAGCAATTGAATGCTTGGATGAACAAGAAACAAAAATAATGTTGCAGGGCAGGAAAAAACCCATTTCAGTGAGGTTAATCACGACTATGCAAGTCAAACGCAATAGCATAAAAGGATGCATGTTATTTGTTGCTTAAGTTTCCAAAAATGAGGAAACTAACAAAGAAACAGAAGATGAAGAAGCTAAATTGCTAAAAAAAGTACCCTATTTTTCAATAGTACGCAAATGTCTTTCCATTGGAGGTTCCTACATTACCTCCTCACAAAGAGATAGATTTCTCTATTGAGCTGGTACTTGGAGCAGCACCGGTGCTTAAGGCTCCATATAGGATGAGACACCAGAATTGGTTGAGCTGAAATTGCAGCTAAAGGAAATGCTTGACAAAGGTTACATAAGGCCTAGTGTGTTCCCATGGGGAGCATTAGTATTGTTTGTAAAGAAGAAACATGGAACCCTCAGATTATGCATTGATTACAGGAAACTGAATAAGGTGACCATCAAAAATAGGTACCCATTACCAAGGATTGATGATCTCTTTGATCAATTGAGGGGAGCAAAAGTTTTCTCCAAAATTGACTTGAAGTCAGGATACCATCAAGTAATAATAAAGGAGGAAGACATTAATAAAACTACTTCCAGAACAAGATATGGACAGTGTGAGTTCGTAGTGGTACACTTTGGGCTTACCAATGCCCCTACCATGTTCATGTGCCTGATGAACAGTGTGTTATGTCCTCTTATTTGGACAAGTTTTTCATTATATTTGTTGATGATATCCTGGTGTATTCAAGGACAAAAGAAGAACATGAGAAACATTTGGCTGCAGTGTTACAATCATTGAGAGAGCATAAGCTCTATGCAAAGATTAGGAAGTGTGACTTCTTCCAATCATAAATACATTATTTGGGGCATATCGTTTCCAAGGAAGGAATATCAATTGACTATGAGAAGATCAAAGCCATAATGGATTGGCCAACTCCAAAGAACGTGGGTGAAATTATATCATTCATGGGACTGGCAAGATATTACAGGAGATTTATCCAAAATTTCTCCTAGATAGGCCATCCCATTACAACCTTGTAGAGAAAAGGAAAAAGATTTGAGTGGGTTGCACAATGTGCAGAAAGCTTTGTGTAGTTAAAAAAATTGCTCACCAATGCACCAGTGCTAAGAATTGCAAATCCCGACAAGGATTTTGTGGTGTGTACAGATGCCTACAAAGAGGGACTTGGTGGAGTCTTGATGCATGAAGAGCAGGTCGTGTGCTATGAGTCTATAAAGTTAAATGAGCATGAGGTAATTAAAATTGGTTGCTATCATTCGTGCCTTAAAAATGCAGAGGCATTATCTCCTTGGCAGGAAATTTATGCTCATGACAGACCATAGCGGGCTCAAATATTTGTTTGGACAACCGAAGTTCCATGTTAGGCAAGCAATATGGTTGGCCACGCTTAGTGAATTCCACTTTGAAATCAAGTACACAAAAGGTAAAAGAAACAAGGTTGTTGATGCTTTGAGAAGAAGAAACCAAGTAAATCACTTACACGACAGATCTGATAGAAAATGTCAAAAGTGTTGGACTACAAGATGAGAAATGTCATTAAGTGAAAGAAAAGTTGTTACAAAGTGGTGAGGGTGAAGAATATCACCTCATTGAGGATGGCCTAATCATCTTCAAAGGTAGAATTTATGTGCCTAACTTTGATGAAATGAAAAGGTTGATAATGAAAGAGTTCTATGATAATCCTTATTTAGGTCACCTAGGATATAAAAAGACCCTTACAACCATTAAAAAGTACTACTACTAGCTGAATTTGAAGAAGGAAGTGGTTGATTTCGCAGAAACATGTATGGAATGCCAACAAGTAAAGGCCAAGTGCAAGAATCCGGCAAGATTGTTTCAGCCTATCCCTATTCCATAATGGAAGTGGGAGGAAATTTTTATGGATTTCATTACAAGATTGCTTAAAACATTCAAGCAACATGACACAAACATGGTAGTGGTGGATAAGCTAAGCCAGGTAGCTCATTTTGTAGCAGTCAAATCCACTAATTCATCTAGTGACATAGCACAAATCTTCATAAAGGAGATTGTGAGGTTGCATGGCATCCCCAAGAAGATTGTGTCAGACAGAGATGTTAGGTTCACTTCCATGTTTTGGAAGGAATTTTTTGCAGGAATGGAAACAAAATTGCCATTTAATACAGCCTATCATCCCCAAATAGATGGGAAAATGGAGAGGATTAATAGAATTCTTGAAGACATGTTAAGAATGTATATA
The DNA here is from genome assembly GCA_000404065.3 of Pinus taeda. NCBI lineage: Eukaryota > Viridiplantae > Streptophyta > Pinopsida > Pinales > Pinaceae > Pinus > Pinus taeda. Next base: position 47,484 of record APFE030892902.1, read on the forward strand.
ATGCATCAGCCCAAGAAGTGGGAAGAATATCTTCCACTTGTGGAATTTTCAAACAACAATGGATACCAAGAATCCCTAAAGTGAGCCCATTTGAGGCATTATATGGCAAGAGTTGCAACACTCCTATTAGCTGGACTGATCCAGTTAACAGGGTCCATGTAGGACCTGATATGCTCAAGGATATGGAGTAGCAAGTCTAGATCATAAAACAGAATTTGGAAGTGGCACAGGATAGGCAAAAAAGTTATGCAGATCAACATAGAGTGCACAAAGAGTTCTGAGTTTGGGAACATATTTACCTGAGGATTAAACCCAAGAAGTGTTCCCTAAGGATTGGGACATGTGCCAAGTTGGCACCACGGTATTGTGGGCCATTTGAAATCCTTGAGAGGATTGGACCAGTGGCATATAGGTTGCTTTACCTACTTCAGTTGGAGTTCATGATGTTTTCCACATTTCTTTACTTAAAAGATATGTACAGGACTCTAATCATATGATTGATTGGTATGTGCTACATGTGGAACCAGAGGGAGAGTTCCAGGCAGATCCAATATGCATTCTAAATCGAAGGAGTCTAATGCTCCGAAATCGAGCCATAGAGAAAGTCAAGATGCAGTGGAAGCACTTTGGGCCAGAGGAGGCCACGTGGGAAATGGTTGATGCCATGAAATTTAATTATCCTTTCTTGTTTGTTGGTTAAAGCAAGTATGTATATGATTGTAAATATTGTATAGAGCTATGTATAAATCTCCATGAAACAATATGTGTTGTGTTTTGTTTTTGGTGTTTCATATGGGCAGATGAATATTGAGGGCAATGTTCCCTCAAAGGGGAGGGGACTGTAACAACTCCACCCATGGCCCTCTCATAAAACACATTGTAAATATTTTTCTATATGTGAAATTTGAAAAAGGGGGCTAAGTCAAAGGAACACGGATTCGAGAGATGGGGAGGAGGATTGCTTACTTGGGATGATGTGGTTTCTTTTGCAGAAACTTGAATTGTAGGACAAACATTAAAACTGGTTGGTGCAGGAATTTAAGAGATTGGTTCTTGAATTAAATGGGCTGCAAGAGAAAGTATGTAGGCCCATGTTGTTTGAGAAACAACAACAAGAAAAAAGGACGAACAATCCAACTGAGAGACAATGCATTGCAAGTCAACAAGGACACAACAGCAAATGCAAAACAAGGAAAATACAGCAGGAGGATTCATTTGAGGAGGGCTAGAAGAATTTGAAGGCATGCAAGAGGCAAACAAAGAATGGGGAGAAGATTTGTAGCATCCAATGAGAAAAATTATCAGGCAACTCTGAAGAGAAGAGGAGAGAAGAGAAGGGGATTGGTTCTCTAGTTCCTTGGAAGTTGTAGGTTGAGTTTCTAGACTCTGGAGCGCTGTAACAACTTGGAGTCCCTGGAGGCTGTGGGTTGAGATAGGATCCCGAGAGCCCTGTAACAGCTTGGGTTGCTCAAGATTGTGGGTTGGGATGGAATCTATGGAGCCTTGTAATAGCTTGGGTCTCCTGGAGGTTGTGGGTTGAGATAGTAGACTTTGGAGCCTTGTAACACCTTGGGAAGAGGCCATCCTGAAGCAACATCAAAGGAAGATTTGATTGATGAATTGTGATTAGTGAATCATTGTAACAATGGACTCTAGACTCCCTAGAAGGAGGTGAATCCTTGTGCCAACACTTGGGGGTGAGGTGAATCGCCTTTGGATTCGCTGTGTTATTGAAAGAAGCATTGGTTTGTTGGTGGTGTTGAAGAAGGAGGTCCTCTGGAGTCCTTGTTTCATTTGGCAGTTAGTGTTTTAACCCCTTAAGCAAGCATCCCCCTTAGACTCTGGAATCTGGCTCGGGGGTGACAATTGTAAGTAAGTGTGGTTGCAACTGTCTATGGTTGGGTGGAGAGTCCTTGTCCCAGACTCATTTTCCTTGCAAGTTTAAAGATAAGTATATGGTAGTACTTGCTTATCTATTGATGAACCATGATGTATTCTTGACTGTGACAGTTCTGAATTATGGAACTGTATTTGTGTTGTTTATGTATGAATATGTGGATGCATTTTTATGCAGATACGATATTGATAGACATGTTGAATATATGTGTATGTGTGTGTGGTGTTATCACAAAATCTAACCTTAATAGGCTACTTATCAAGCAAACTCTGAGTAACTCTTTCAAACCAATCTTTTAGTTGAGGCTTAGTCTCCTCTATCTGAGAGGGCTCTCTCACTAGGTTTAGGGTTTTGATTAATGATTAGATGGCTAACTCTAGGAACAAAACGAATGGAAGTATAACTTGTTGATTGGTTGAAACTATGATTAGAAAACATCTATTGGGCTATGGAGTCAAAATGGTATTCAACAAAACAACATGATTAGCAAGATATGGAAGTCAAGGCACTTAGAGTTTAGGTTTATGAATAAAACAGTAACACAGTGAAACAACACAATTTACAAGCATGCGAAGGAAGTTAGAGCATTTTCCAATGAATTCTAAGTATCACAAGCTCATACCACTGCAAATAAGTAATTCTATAAAGCCATAAGAACATCAAACATATAAACTCTTTGTGAATCTTGAGTAGTCAAACTTATCACTGTATTAAGTATGAAAAAACACAATCTTTACAACAACACAATCTTTCCTTTCTTAATGAAATTTCAAACCTTGAGGAATTTGATTTTCAAGCTTAATATAGAACTTTACATCATTGGATACTATCATACACCTTTGAAGGAATTAAAATTCCTAACCTAGACACCTATCTATTTAGAAAACAAACTATTTAATTACAACTTTACAACTAACTGTCTTTTAAGAGTCCTAATACAAATAGGACTAGAAATCCTAAAACAAGTCTTTAAAATCCTTATCTGAGTCTTTAATACACTTTTTGATCAGTTTCCATCCCTGTCCTCGAGTTTGGTGATGACCATGATGATGTTGCGAAAACCTGCTACAAAATGCCTTAATTGCCCTAGAAATTGGGAAACCGGGTTCCTCTTTTTTAGGCCCTTAAACCTTTGTTCTTATCTTCAAATAGTTTTATGCTGATGTACAGGTGTCAAGCATTAATGGTTTATTGAAACATTGTTTTCCATCTTTGCAAAAAAGGGAACTCAAGCGTGTGGATGAAAACATGATTGTGCTTACAAAAATACTCTGTTTTCGTAGCACAGTGTTCATTTTGTCTTTGAAGAACTCCTTGAAGCTTTGCTACCTGCATCCCTGACATATGAGAGTTCACACATGAAACTTTATCCATTAAACAGTTCAAAACTTGGAACTAATCTAGCATTTCCTCCACAATGCATCTATAAGAGCCAAATGATCACCTACAGCAGTTTTGTAGCGCGCTACGAAACTGCTGTGTGTGTCCTTTTCAACATAGCCTACAAAAAAACCAATGGTTTGGGAGTTTTTTTCCAAAAGTTTGAGAAGACTAATGCATTAACCAAAAATCAAAATGACATCCCTTCATAGATGTTCTTCTTTGCAGCTACTCTTCCTTTCTATGCCAAAATTCTTTTATGTGCCAAAACTGTTTCAATGCCTCTCCTTCACTGCCTTTCTTCAACACCTTGTTTCATCATTGTTGTAGACCTCTTTTCTAGAGCGGTTAGTTACATTTCCAGATCTTCAATTTTCCTCCTCAAACCCTTGTTTGTAGCTCTAAGCTGATTATTAATTTTTCTTGCGAATTGGCTTCTTTGACTGCAAGGACAGTCCAAGTAAAGAATTGCTACTCACTGCTAACTATTTTTGATTTGGGTACTCTTTTTGCCTCCCGGAGAGCCTTCATCCTTTTGAAGTTTGTCTTTTCAGCTGGATGTTCTCTTACCCTCGCCTTTAGCTTAGCAATCTCAATGTTTGCAGCTTCTAACCTTGTTTCCATGACTTCATAACTGGCCTTTTTCCTTTGAGTAGCAGGAACCATGTTTTTGTCTCCTTGTGGTCTCGAAGATGGTAATTCTAACTCTTTTTGCACAACAACAAAGGGCTCTTATGTTCTCTCCAATTCAACATTGGACTCCTACAAGTTCTTGGACTGCCAGGTTAAGGGTTTTCGGGGTTTTAACGCAAAAGATGCAACCTCATCCTTGAATTCCAGTTTCCTGGAGGACTTCACCTTCTTCGACTTCTTTTGATCAACCTTTGTTACATCTGCCTGCACCAAAGGGGATTCCGTAATGTCAATTTCCCTTAAGATGTCACTTAAGCTACCCTTCAAGCTTGAACCTTCCTCTGAAATCATTGTTTTCCCTTTTTCCTTCGCAATCTGGCTTCTTGTAAGTCTTCTTTGAACTGGTTTGCTGGATGGTTGTTCTGGTGTTTCTCCTTTAAGCTCAGACATCTTTCCCTTAGCAAACTTAGGAGTTTCAAGAATGACTGTTGGACTATTTACTGCTGAGGTTTTGCTTGCTTTTTCCTTCACCTGCTTCCTTGGCTTTAACTTGGCAAACGTTTTTGCCCTGGTCATTACAGACCTGCTAGCTTCAGCTGATGAAGCTTCTTTGACCCCAGAGCTATTACCTTCACCCTGCTTTTTTGTTCCAAAGTCACATATAAACAAGAACGAGGACCAATCTTTTTTGACACTTTTGAGTTCATTTAACACTATCAACTTAATTAGGCCATGATGAAATAGGAAAGTCTCACACCCTTGGGACTTTAGCTGAATTTTGTCTGCCATCTTAACTATACTTCGAAATAAGAAGTAAGGAAAATCTAGAGAAATCATACCAGTAAAATGTAGAAGAAGTTTGAAATGATATGAATAAATCTTATGATATCTTCCTTCACATGTGAAATAACGCTAGATGTTGAAGAGCAGGTTGGTGTAGCTGTCCTTGATGTAATCTTTGGGAACTGCTTTGGTTTAGTCAATTTCTGAAAATTGTGTTTCAAGAACACATTGCAGGGTTCCATATTGAATCTAAAATTCTTGAACCAGGTCCCTTGTCCCCTAAGAATTTTGATGACAAGCGCTATAACCTCTAGAGAAACCTGCATATCAAGCATTCCGACCTTTGTCTTTAAAACATCAAAATGAAGTGCAAACTCCTTGGTTACTTGGATATGCCCTCCTTGAAATTTTTTGCAAAACTTCCAGCACCCTACTTTCTTGAAGGCCTCCACAACAACTTTGTCTCTGCTTAGGACCTCGGTATTTTCTGGCTTTGTTCTCAAACAATGTCCAGACTTGTGGTGCTTCTTTTCCTCCGTCATCCTCTCTTCTAAGTCCCTGTAACAAAACCAGTTTGTCTTGAAATCCAATTGATCATCCTCGCTTGAATAATGATCAGCCTCGCCTGAACGATGGATGAGGAAAAACCTAGGTGAATGATTCCCAAAGTTTACTGTCGAAATACAACTCGGTTTTAGGGTTTGCATGCAACTTAAGAAGATGAGGCTAGCCGGCTTCTTCAATTTTGAAATTATAATACATAAAGACCCCTCAATTCAAAATAATGAGTTTGGAGCGGTGGGATGCTCGTGGATTGACTTGTGATTGATACCTTATCATGAAAATTCTAACGGTTTTTACTGGACTGATATTTGACAAGACTGTTTTTTTACAAATCCGCGCTTTCGTAGTGCGCTGTGAAAAGAGTAGTGTTTTTGTAGTGCAACACTGTCTGTGCTACGAAAATGTAGTTTTGGTGCTAATTTCAAAATTTTCAAATTTGCCTTGAGCTAGGAGTTTCTAGACAGGGTTTTGGGACTCATGAAACATCAGAAAAGGGTGTTAAGCTTTATTTGGACACAAAAGGGAAACTATACCTTTAAGACTACTAACCTAACACCAACCCACTAAGCATATGATGACTTGACACACTCATCTAAGATCATGCAAAAAGAAAAAATAAACTCTTGTTTTTGGTGATAACATAATACATTGAAATTGTCCATGCACAGGTTGTTGATAGGAAACATATGGTTTAAAAGGTTACTGAGCCTGTTGGCCTTGGACATATGGGTATGGGACATGTTGTCCTAGAACATAGGGTTGTTGGGCCTGTTGTCCCTGAACAAGATGGTTCTGGACCTACAGTCCTTGGTCATAAGGTTGATATGCTTATTGCCCTTGGACGTAGGATTATGTACCTAGTGCCCTTGGCCGGTAGGATTTTGAACCTATTGGCCTTGGACAAGAGGATTCCGCACCTCCTACTGTAGGATTTGACCTTGAACCTGTCCCTGCAAGGGTTTCCCTTGTTGATAGGTATACAAGGTTTGCTACTGCCCAAGTTGGTTTTGATGACCTTGTGGTTACAAAATTTGTCCCTGGGTTTCTAGAGGTTGGCCCTGCGAGGGCATGGGTTGAGAGGTATGCAAAGCATATTACATCTGTTGTTGTGCGGCATGCTGCAATAGTTGAAAGGAATGACCTTTCCGTTGTTACAGGTGACCTTGCTATGGGATAATCTGTGCTTGGTGTTGCATTGAAAGCCCTTGCTACAAAAAAGGTTGCCCTTATGGTAACAAAGGCTACCCTAGTTATTGCGAAAGTTGTCCTTGCTATTGCAAGGGTACCTGAATAGTGCTCGGAAAATTACCGAACTGAATCTGGCCATAGCCAGGTTGGATGTACTGCCCAGACGGGATGGTATAAGGTTGATTAACCAATCCTTGAAAACTGTATGGAATGTAAGGATTTTTGCATTGGACCTAAGCCCTGTAGGGCTACTGATACTGAACATTGTTTGATCTAGACCGACCACTAGGATTCTAAACCTGTTGGTACTGGACATTTCTTGATCCAGTAAGGTCAACATGGTTGTAAATAATACCAAAAGAGGGTTGGATTATACCAAGCATGTTAGTTTGTGAGCTGCTAACATTAGTGGCACCTGACACCATAGAGACATTCAGGTTCTACCCCCCAAGTGGTGGCACAATCTCGCCACTGACTAACGGGACAGATGAACTAGCAGAGACAATCTTTGAAACAGTTGGTTGTGACTGATGTGTGACTAGGATCGATGGTACAAGAGTGCTCAGGATGGTGCGTTGCACCGGGACTGAAGTAACAATTGGTTGGGAAGTCATGTTCATGACAAACAGACCTGACTTAGGCCTTACGCTTGATGCCCAAACAAAGTTATGGTAGAGTGATGAGGTGCTAGGTGTGCCTAAAACTAAGTGCCCTAAAGACACATAGCCGAGTGGTAAGCTGGAGGGAATACCTTCTGAATAAGGGAAAACCTCGGGAGGGAACTGCAACTGCAATTCTTCCCCCTCAATAGTGTGTGGAGTTGAGAATTCAGACTCATCTGGATAAGTGAATGGAGCATTGCCTTTGGGTTCCATATCTGGAAACAAACGATGACGAACAACCAAACATGTACTAGGGGATAGTTCCAAAGGAACACTTTGTTGATCGTATGGACTGTAAGGGTGCTGTGGTGATATCTCAACAGTGTCAAACAAAGGGTTTAGAGGATAGATAACCAATCCAAGCTTATCGTTAGTGATCAGCGAGTTTTTTGGAGTTCGAATGGGATTATCTGAAGATTCCAGGTGAAGACCAGGAGATGACCCTAAATCAGAAGTAGGCAGAGGACGAGATGATAATGGTTGAACACTCAAAACAATTGTGAGTTCAACATTTTGGTCCTCAAATGGATCTCATAACTCAGGAAGTGCCTCCTTGGACAATATTTCAGATGGAAGAGAGGAAGAGAAAATGGGTGAACCGGATGGTTCAGCCATGATGACCTTGTCTTAGCTGATGTTGGGTTGTGTTATATTTTTTCCACATAGTTAACAGGGGGTTTGAGGGGTACTCGTAACCCCACTTTATGGGGTCCGGGGCAACGCCCTGGAAAATTTTGGTTTTGGATCCTATGTTAGGTTGGGCGGACCCACCTATGGTTTTGTGCATGATTTTCGCACATGTTTTTTGGACGCGATGGTTTTCGGTCCATGGTATTGGATCGATGGTTTTTTGGTCCATGGTATTGGACGTAATGGTTTTTCAGTCCATGGTATTGGATGCTTCGGCATGTATAAATATGTATTGTAACATTGAAAGGAACATAATGAAAAATCAAGCTGGTAGTCTCGGTTTTGAGATCCAGTGGGAAATCTCTGTGTATATGTGTTTTATGCTCTCGCATTTTTATTTTTCTTGTGATTTAGAATTTGTATGCAGGTAATTTCTGTACGGGGTTAAAACCTACATTTGGTATCAGAGCTGTTTTGGCTTCAAGGGGATGCCTTTGTTGCTGAGGGGTTTCGCTCGGCCTGTGGTAGACCCTGTTCAGTGGGAGATCTGCGAGATCGATTCTGGTGGTGAAAGAAGATGGCGAGCAGCGGAAAGATAGAGATTGAGAAGTTCAATGGTCAGAGTTTTGAGTTGTGGAAACTCAAGATGGAGGATCTGTTGGTGGATAAAGATCA